>RJWM01035859.1:0-18584 GCA_004363535.1 Dasyprocta punctata | reverse complement strand
AGAGATCAAATACACACACCACCAGTAGCACTGATAAAGCTAAAAGTATCCAGCAAACTTAAAGAATTTCCCAAATTTGCTAATCATTAAATTTTAGATCAAGTTTCCACCCACCTACCCCCACCATTATATCAGATTGAAGAGTCTAAAAGAAGATAGACCCAAAAGAGCACTTTAAATTTTTTTTAATGTGATACTGTTCTTTTTAAGGGTTCTTTCATATGTGATCAGTCAGAGATACTGACTTTTGTGAGTTAACACAAAAGTGAAATACACTTTTAAGTGCTGTCTCTCTTTGGAGATTTAATGTGCTTTGTAATATCTCTGAGATCAGTCAGGGAGAGACAAGAAGAAAGAAATTTGATTTTGAGTGTGGACCAAAGCTCGGTGACTTGAGAGGCACCTAAACATAATGAAAAGGAAGAAGTTTCAAAGAGAAAGTTGGCAGCTATGACCAGAATCCACAGGGCCAGCAGGACTGACATCAACCAGAGGCAGATAGAGAGGGGGACCCTATGATCTCTCTTGATACCATTGACACTTCAAGACCCAGTTTCATTGGGGAACAGTCCAGTAAAAGAACATCTCCAAAGGACACAGCATGGTTGCAGTACTGAGAAAGACATGAAAATGCCGGCACCAAGGCCTAACGCTGTCCTTTTCTCCTCCAAAGATCACATACATCTGGGGGAAGCAAAAGTCAACATCTGAAACGTGCCTTTTTTCAAGCTTGACTTGAATGAGATAAAGTTGGCCGTATAATAGCAAGATGCTTACCTTTGTGACCTAGGTTCAGTCTAATCTAAGAACAAGTCATTAGCTGATTCCTGGTAGTCATAACTTACCTCCTGGTGAATAACTTCTAACCTAGCTTTCACTTTTGAAAAGTGTTAAATTAAAATACCACCAGTTAAGTATGTGTGGGAGATTGAAAATTAGCCCGGAATACCTCCATCTCTCCATTTGTTTCCAAGTTTTCAAGGATCTATGAATTTTTAAGGGTTCCGAAGGTTACAACTGATGCTCAAATTCCTATGTACAGAGTGAAAATTGTAAACTGGTATAAACAGTATTTCAACAACAATATAATAATGACCAGGGAGCTACAGAAATCACACCGATATTTTAAGTTACAATGTGAATATTGACAAAAAAGGGCTGGGTGCTTGAGTTCCATAGACAATGATTTAGAACTTCATTTCAGGTGTATAGTCAAGAAAAGTAGTTTTTATTAACACATGTGAGATTTGAAAATTATAGATCTGATAGATTCATCATAATATTCAATCTAAAAGGGCATCTCGACTAAGTTATATGAGATACAGTATAACTGAATTGTAGCTACAGAAAGTTTTACAGATTTGCTTTCATAGGAATTATGTTCAGAATGAATAAATAATTGACAATTGTCAAAATCACTAAAGAAAAAACTAAAGTTAACAACTCATGATTTCAATTTTGCTGATACTTAATTTCATAACAGAAATCATGGACATAGTACATTCTGTCAGGACATCAAAAATCTGATCAACTTCACATAAAGAAATAGTTTAATTTAGTGGAAAAATAGTCCGAAATCTTTTTTAATAGACTATTAATGGAAATTTTATCTTTCAGGATACTAGGCTAGCATTATATGGATAGTTTTGAAGATCTTTTATTTGATACAAGACTCTTATTTGATAAAGTTATTTGATAACTTTAAAAACCTAAACAGTTTTGTGCTGTAATTGTAATACTGCTCTATTAGTTATGTTATGTATCTATTTTGTGAAACCAATATAGAGGAAATTTTAAGGAACCGATACTTTTTGGCATAACAAAATTTTGTTTCTTTCAATAATGAGATGAGGTAAGATAAGAATATGTGATTTTTGTCATAGAAATAAGCTGAAATTTTGAGATTTTATTCTCTTTTGTGAAAGCCTAAGAATAATAGGTGAATATACAAAAAAATATTTAAAAAGTCCTTCTGCTGGAAAGGTATTTATTAGCATATGGTCTTCAGTTATTTACAAATAAATGTTAAGTATTCATCATGTAATCAGTTGTACTGAACTGAAATTTTGATAGTGGTCTCTTCTATATTACAAATATTAAATTGTCTTTATCAACTAGTATCCCAACTCTATTTCCTTAGGCATTTCTTTTTCCTGTTCAAACCTGAGTATGTTCTCTTCACCTTTAATAACAAGATTAAATATAAACTTTGGCTATATTTTCAAAAAAGAGCATTATCATGCCGTCCGGCACAGCTCTAGCACATTAAGAAACCACAGACCACAAAACTGAGTTGGTACTGTCACTGGTCATGTGAAATTCTATTGAAAATACATTATTTGTTCATGTGTGTATGTCTTTTCTATCCCTTATACTAGCCTTCAAAAACTGCTTGTAATTTTAACATTCTGTGAGTTTCCTATCAGTTACACCTGTGTTTTGTTTCTCAAAATTCTATTAAAATCATCAGAATATGTAAGTAAATACATATTGCTAATAAGTATCATCCTATGGCTAACACTGGAGGTAATAAATGTCTCTGTTATTGTAATGCAATAATTATTACAGAATTATCGACATGAATTCAATCATTTCAATTCACTAATACTTACTCAGAGGTGACTGGATATCCAGTTTTAGAGTCCAGTAATGAGTAAAATGGATACATTTTCAGTGCTTATAGAGCATGCAATCTAGTGTGAGGAGACACATGATAAGTCTAGAAAAATGACTACAATATTTTAAATATCATTAAGCGTTTCAGACAAAATGAAGGGAGGGCACATAAATAGCAAGAAACTGCAGTGTATCTGTGCTTTATTTTATGATTCAGACAATATTAATAGCATGATATTTCTCTAGTTGTGTTTCCTCTCACAGTCTATCTCTAGTTGTACAGGAGTAAATTTTGTTTTCTCTAGAATACATAGGGGAAGGAAATAACAAGGAAATTTCATCCAAAAAACTAGTTGATGATCTATTAGTCTTATAAACCCTCTAATGACCTAAAATAATCTGTGATGATAAGACACTGAGACTTCAACTCATGTATATTAAGTATAATTATGTTAAGTGATTTACTTCATATTTATATTCCCTTTTATTTAAAATATGCCAAATCATGTAGGTACCTGCCATTATATAAGTAATTGTGATTTGTACTTTGTAAAACATTATGTCATCAAACAAATTAGCAGTCTAGGAGTTGAATATCATCTATTGCTTAATTGTTAAACACAGCATTACATGGAAATGGAATTATGAGAGTGGCCTGGATTCTTGCCCTTTGTTTAGCTTTCACTGTTACTAAAACTATTGAAAAACTATGACTCTCCTAGTTTTAAAAATTCCCAGCCAGAATTTCAATGCTGAATTTCAGTTACTTTAAAATCATAAGTTTTATTTCATATTTCTACCATTGAAATGAATCCATTTTTCAAATTAAGCATGATTTTCAAAATGGTGTTATCTTCATTTATTTCAAAAAAGAATAGTTTTTGTCCCCTAATATATAGAAGATTGATAAAAATTATTCTCAGAATTAAATATTTTATATTGCCTCCAACAAAGCCTACCAAAAGAAAAATTCTTAATAAACAAAATTTACTGTCACCAGCTTCTTTTAAACAGTCTTTGCAATTAAATTAAAAGTATACTTTTATGACTTTTTAATTTCTGTTTTCAAAATATACCACTGAATGTTTATGACATGAACTAGTACTCTCTTAACCTCTCAAGTAGTTCTTAGAAGCAATTTGGTGAGGATTATTGAGAAAAAGAAGCAAAAAATTGCAAGAACTGCTGCTCTGTAAGCAAATATGGCCCAGCTACTCTAGTACTTAAATGAAATGGCTAATTTAAAGTGGAAATATTTGCAAAAATCTCTATCTGGTATCCAGCAGTTTTGCATCCATCAGTCCTACACCCCATACGTGATGCTAACCATGAAACTTGTTTGAAATTTTAGCGGCAGCTGTACTTAGTGTAGGGTTCCATAAATGTATGGAAAGGATACCATGTGTACCATCTCATTAATCCTTCTTATAATCCTTAAATACATTTAAAATATTTTACAAGCATAACTTATCCCTGAGTCTTCAGCTTCTTCAGAAGACATTGGAGAAGGACGTGAGGTTTTATTTCAAGCTAACTATGAGCTAGAAGTTTCTAACTCAGAGAAATCTGTTTGTACTCTACAGCAGAGACATAGGTAAGGATTTATTTATCAAATGATAGTTCTAAAAATAGAAGTTATTGGCCGAGTTTAATTCTTAATCCATTGATATCTTAAAAATCAGATTTTATTCTGAAAGAGCAGGTGGATCTGGTTTGCTGTCTTTCTGCATTTAATCTCCCAAAAGACCAAAAGGGAACCTTACCCCTTTATGTAAAAGTGAAGATAAGCCAATGCACACTTGTCAGACACTGCCTCACCTGACTACACAGAATACAAAAATTTCTCAACTATTTAGTTCTGCTTTCGAGAACATTTACATTGAATAAAATGAGCCATAGACTGACAGAATTTGTGCCAGTCTTCAGAAATGTATCACCTACTAAGGCCAAGAAATGAGTATTTTCTATAATTAGTAAGATAAATTGAGTTGTTGGACTGCAGCTTGTAAGTCTTTAATTTTTTCCTTTCAGAAAAAAAACCCTGCATAATCTGTAAGTCCCAGTCAAGTGAGTTTAGTGGGTTAACTTGATTTATTCTTTTTAAGCACACAATTATCTCATGTTCACTTAACATGTTACAAAATAAATAATCAAGCCTAGATTCTTTTTCATTTTCTTTCACTAAGAAATCCACATGAACATTTTCATCTGATTTAAAGTTATCTTTGAATGAAAATTTACTTTCTATTTTATTCTAAAATAAATTTATAGAAAGATTTTAAAAAGTCAAACGACTCCCCTGAAATATAAAATGTTTAATGTACAAATTATAATGTTGTGAAAAGATAAAATTAATTTGATCCAGATTTATCTTTGAAGTCAAATTTTCTCTGGAATGACAATCATATACACGGATTATATTAATAGTGTCATATAATTCTACATATTTCCACATTTGATCATAAAGTAAAACATGTTTTTCCAAAGCAAAATGTTGACATACTTGTAATTTGATGAAGTGAAGAAATATTCCCATTTTCTTTCATAAAATCATTCATTCATTCATCAATTTAGTTGATATTAACTTAATATCTCCTTTGTTCCTAGTAACAGGATACAGTTATTAGGATGACAATTATTGCTGCAAGGAAAGCTGTAGTTTAATTCCAAAAAGAAAATTAACAACATCATTGCCTAATTTGAACTAAAGTGCTTGTTCTAATCAATTGTTTTCTTAAGATTTTAATCATGAGTTATTATTTTAACTCAAATTGGTATTTGTTTGCTCTGTCTACAGAGTGATAAGCCGAAAAAGTGTTCAGATACCCCTGTGGTCTCTGCTACCTTTGCAACTTTCTCACTCAAGTCTGGTTATGAAGAATGTTGAATAGATAGACTTTGCTTCCCCAGAATTTTCATAGTTGAGTCATCAGGATTTAAGTTATTGCTTAATCACTCAGTCTACTCAGAAGGGGATTGAACTCACAACCTTGCACTTTCCAGGCAGGTGCTTATGTCGCTGAGCTAAATCCCTGGCCTCTACTCATAAGTTTTAAGAAAGGAGACTCAAGAGGACATGGGGAACCTTTCAGAAATCAGGTGCTAGGGAGGATTTATAATGTGAATAGTCTATGGCAGGAACACTGGTAAACTAAGATTGGTGATAAATTGTCATTAGGGGTGAATTTACAGAAAATCTGAAGGGTTCTGTGGAAACACAGACAATGCATGCAGAACTCACACAGGAATTATTCAATGAATTACACTCTCTGTATGTAAAATAGTTCTTGGCTTGTGATAGTTTATTTTCTTGGAGGAACATATGTGGCTATATATGTGTTTGCTTATGTGAATGTACATGCATATAAGGAATAGAGAGTGAAACTCCTGGGTTTCCTATAAAATTTAACATTTTTCAATAGCTTTTCTCAGTCTCTAACACGAAGTATTAGCCCTTTCTCTATACACTGTAACCAAGAGTTGGCAGCAGTAATGTGTCTGATAGTATTATAAGGTCATTCCCAGAAATACCATCTCGGAGCAGCAATAGCCTTGGGCACACTGTTTGATCATGGTAGATAACAAGATTACAAGGCTAAGAGTGTGGCAAGGCAAAATGGGTGTTAAGTATGATTCCATTCCAGAAACATCCTAGTGGTTTTATATTAAAGCTGTATAATTTTAAAACTTAGATTTGCTAGATTTTTCCAAAAGCTTACTTTTAAAAGAATGCATTTTTGTTAATTTTGGTGAGAAGTTTTAATATAACATCACCAAATATATTATTCTATTATACACAATATTATTCTTAATATATTAAGAATTTATTAATTCATTTTGGGGAAATACCACCTAGATTTGCTTTGCAACTCCATTGTTATACAGTTTGTATTTTTGAGTGGAGTTTTAACAATATCGTAAGCAAAGAGTACTTTTTAGTAATTCTTGTATTTTTTCATGCCTGGAATCAGTACTTCCATAGCTATTCTTCCACTATCTCATACAATATTATAATTACTTCCCTATGGTAGCATAATTCAGATATTTATTTTCACAGGAGTAATATTTAAGTTTCAAGAATTTCATGATAGTTACTGCCTAGCCCCTAAATGTCAACAGCAATAATGCAAGCCAATGTTTTCCTTTCAAGTCATAGCCTCCACATTTTTAAGTATTATTTTTCATCTTTATGTTAAAATTTCTATATCTAGGTGCTTATTAGCATTGATATAGGGGAACGAAACTCCCAACCTACTATATGTCCGGTAAGAGTTCCTGTTCTCTAAAATCAAAGAATGAATTTTAGGAACGATGGAGGTTAGGAGCAGAATATACTTATTGAGAGAAAGAAAATTTCTGTCTGAGAGAGAGACAGAAGAGGTCTTGAGTGGGTTGCCAAAGACTCTGTCTTTTCTAGTGACTTTTATAGAGTAAAACCATGATAGGGAAAATTGGGAACTTGCAAGGGAGAGGGGCATGAGGTGGGGCAGAACTGTGGTCAACCTGTAAGATTAATTCTTTAGGTAAAACTGCCCAAATCAGGGACAAATAGGAAAGTGAGTAATGTAGCAAGCCAGCATTCTTCCGGATCAGTGACTTTCTGTAGGTGATTGGGATGGTAATTCCTGGCTTCTCAAGGTGATCCATACCTAATCCCTAATGTTTATATTTAAGGTATGGTTGCATTTGTTTTGCCTTCTGTCTTGAGATCTGGCCCACAGTAACAGATGTGTGTCTCCTCCAAGGTCACAAGACATCTGGTCCTCTGTGCCGGCTCCTTTGAGAGCCTAGCCCTGTCTGACTGCCTATAATATTTCTAACTAGAACCATGGTATTTTCCACATGGTCTAACCGAAGAGTCCTTTGGCAACATGGTCTCCGTTGTATTGTGTAAGTTACCCTGTTCTATTCCAATGAAATTGGTTTAATTGTGCATACATAATCTGATAATACTACATGTTGCAACCTTAACTTTGAAAATGATATTGCATTTAGCAGTCATTCACATTCATGTATGCGGCTTACCTGATTGGATAAGAATGCTTAGTTTGGGTTAATTGGGAAGATATTTTTATGATATTGCTAAACATGGAGTTTTGCTTCTGGAATATCAGTAGATAGTTGGCTTGCCTGTTACTGTTTGCTCTCTGTTTGCACTTAACTTAGTGATACAACTTTTAAAGGAGTGGTATTGAAAATAGAAACCTGGTTGTTTGTGTCCAATGGCTTAGCCTATGTTACGCTGCTAAAGAGATGAGTCATGAAGAGCAGAGATTTATTTATTATAATATGAGAGGGTAGAAAATCCAAGGTCAAGTCACCACGTGTGGTTAGGATCCACTTGCAGCACATTCCATGGTGTACAAGCAAAGAAACAACCAGAGACAGAAGAGATGGAATTCACAGCTTCAAACTGTCATATACTTGGCCTTCATCCATGCATGAATGTGCAGTTCTCTTAACACAGTCACCTCCCATTAGGTACTACCTATCACTGACTTTGCACTGAGGATTAAGTTTCCAACCCACACATTTTGGGGACACATTCAAACAGTAGATTTTGAATCTGGAGAAAACAAATGATTAAACTTACAAGCAGGTCATATATTCATTTATTTTTCTTAGTGGAATAAAGAAGAATCAATAAAAGGAAGGTATCCGTGTGCTAAAACATAGCCTAGCCTCGCTCTGAAAGACTCTCACTAGGAAATCTGTGTGAGAATTACAAAAACTCCTTTTTTTCTGGACTAAAGGATACTTGGTTTCTTCTGAATTGGTTTCCTCACTTCACGCACGTCTTTTGCCTATACACACCCCTCAAGGGAATGCTGAGATAGACTGTAGAATGGTCTACATTTTTCCTCCACTTTCATTAACTCCTACAGATAGAGAATGTGATCTGTTCCACTTTTTTGATGCAAATTTAAGCAGTTGTCTCATATGAAGCATATCTTATTGTGCAATGACACATACTCATAGTGATAGCTTATCCTGGCTTATTAATTGGCTATGCATATCTCTTCTATAAATTTTGATGGCATCCCGAGGAATTCTTACAGGTATCCTAAGTAATCCTAACCTAAATGTCAGATTCCATTGTCCTGCTTTCTAAGAAATTGATAAGAGAGGGGAAGGCAGAGGAGAGAGAAGTATGTTGGAATGGGTTTGGGAAAACCAAAGGACAAAGACAATGAGCGCTCATTGTTCACATTTAATATAGTGAGCAAAAATGTTAAAAGATGTCAGTGTAACCCTCGTCTAGTAGAAATAATGCAGTAGACAGAAAGTAAAGGCAGCTCAATGGGGTGTCTGCTAAGACACAAAGACAAAGACTTTATAATTTTATAAATCATATGGTCCAGAGGGTTTCCTGTGGCCCATGAAAGAATCAATAATTCTGCAGTGTCCTGTGCATCAAAGAGATTAAACAATTGAGAGAGAAAGGTAGATCTTAAGAGAGGCTAAATAGCTGAGAGAAGGATTCTAAACAGGTGTGTCCTTATTCCAAAAGCAATAAGGCAAATAGACACACCTACAAATAGCAGTTTGGGTGTAGGAGAGATGGCATTAGGCAAGACACCCACCCACACCCGAAGCTTTCCCAGTGCAAAACTCCCAAAAGTGTATGAAGACCATACAGTATAACCTCAAATAGTTGATACTGTCTCTGAAATGAGGGTTTGAAGTAGAACTTTAGTTTAATTATAGAAAATTAAATACTGTGTTTCTTATACAACAGTGATTAAGGATTTAGATCCATTCCTGTTACAACACTGTCATTCTTTACTAAATGATAACTTCTGCTGGTTGGATAGATAAAAGATGTGATTACTAAGAGGGAAAGTCCCAAAAGAGGTATTCAAATGGCATGCTTACAACTTGGTATAGAAAGACTGCCATTTAATTATGTATTGGGGTTTGTTTATAGACTCCCACACAAACATAAGGTATAACAGTTTAATCAGACGTTATAACTTCTATCATGGTTTGTTCATAAAACTAGGATTATAAATGAATCCATGTTATCTTTATGAATTGAAATTTCTAGCTGTAGTTTTTCATCAACATCCCTGGTGCCAAATTGATAGACTATATTATGCAACTCAATTCTACAAAACAGTCAACTCTTTTCTGGAGTAAAAAGTCAAATTGTTTCTTTGATCTTTTTCACAACTATAAATATAATTTCCCAAATAAAAGTTAAATACAGATTTTTGTTCGTGTCAAATAACAGTCAGAATTTTAGGTAAAGAATGTCTGTTTTTTTACTAAGAAAGTATAACATTGCCACATTCAAAATACTAACAGCAACTTACCTTTCAGGAAAAAACAGAGTATTTGTGTGTGTTTCTCTTGTAGTCTTGATGATCAGCTGTTTGCAATTTTTTTAAATATACTGTAGACAAGATTTTGAGGACACACACAGACACACACACATGTATGCATGTATGGATAATAGAGATTTACATGTTATGAGTTGAATTTTTAAAAAAATGCATTTTAAAAAGGTGTAATCTGGGTTCACTAAATTGTCCACACTGGAAATGTTATTAATAGAGAATGAATCCTTTAATTGTCTAATATCAGACAAGGTTTAAAATGTAAATGCATTCTATGGAACAAATTTAAATATATTATACCAGATTTTTATTAAGAGCCACTTTTAATGCCAATAAAATCAATGTCTGGTGTACTCAGAAAGCATTGGATATCCAAGAAAATTGTGAAGGGAGAAAATGAGAGGTAGTGGGTATGGTGATTTTCCAAAAGATTTGCCTTGGGAACATGCCACTATGAATTCCATTAATCAGCTATGGTGAGATTAGAGTGTCTCTGACCATTTTCTGTTGCTATAACATAATGCCTAAGGCTTAGTAATTATGAAGAAAGCAAATTTATTTAGATCAATGTTCTTGAGGCTGTAGATACAAGATTGGGTGGCCATATTGGATGAAAGTCTATTGTTGCACCACGACATGACTGAAAAATAGTAGAAGGGCAAGTTCTATGTATTAAAGAAAGAAAATATGAGGGACGACCTTACTTTATAACATGTTATGCTTGTGATAACAAATCCAGCCCCACAAGATCTGCATTAATCCCTTTTAATGAACTAACCACCTTTCAAAAGTCCCACCATTACTTGACACCATACAACACAGATCAAATTTCAACAAAGCTCTAGATGGGACTGACTGTACTTGAATGAAAGCACAGAGACCGTAGAACAGAGTGTGACACTCCAGATCAGCAATGATGTTTCTTCTTTTTTGTTTTTTAGTTATTGATTGAGCTCTACTATCTCAGGATATGTCAACATAATGCCAAGAACAAAATCAATAAAACTTTCCTCCATCAAAGTACATAAGTACATGCAATCTGCATAGTAAGTACATAAGTCATATATATATATTTTTTAAGTAAAACAAGGAAAGAAGACTGAAAGAGATCTCAAATGTTTCCAGATTTTTTATTTTAATTTGGGCACTGATGAAGGTATGGAAAAGTAAATAAAGGTTTGTAAAACATGAGGGAGAAGCCCGTTAACCAACAGTAGGGAAGGACATACTGAAATACTGAAAAGTCTGTTGCAGAAAGCAGTTGGTCTCCATCTGTATATGTTTGCCTATTATGTGTGGTTCAGTTGAATGTGGGACTTGTAACTCTTTTCATATATATATATATATATATATATATATATATATTCATTCATATATATATACCTTTCTTAGAAATTATATATATATATCTCCTTTCTTAGAAATTCATATTTGTATGTTTTAATAAATTTTACTTATCAAAAAAATTTTATGACATTTACACTTCAATTTATCTTGTCTATTCGACAGGAATTATGTGTAATGTATTATGCTAGAAAAATCTTTCTCTTTGTAATATTATTCAAAAATGAACTATAAAACTGATTAGAATTTTTAACAGAGGTAATTTAAAGACAATAGTGAGAAAACCTATTGTTTTATGTCATTAAGTTCTTTTTTAAAATAAACTCCCTAATTTAACAGTGAAAGACCCAATACACTTTATAATTAGGAACTATCTTGATTCTTTTTAAACTTATCTTTATTTTCATCTTTCCAGATAAGAATTTTAACAATTCCACAATATCTTCTTAGCTTTACAAAAAGGATAATCTATGTTTATGAAATTCAAAGGACATTGTCAAGCCCAGCAGACTTAGATTTGCCTGGATTTGCAACCCCGTTTGTCTTCCTGAAGACCGTCTGTCACACCTTCCCTTACACTCTACGGAAAGGCTACATGTAATAGTAAAAGATTTTTTTTTTTTTGCATAAAAACATGCAGCTTAAGGAAAAAAATCCTTTCTGTAACAAATCAATGTATTCCATACATTACTCGGTAGCTGTGGTTTAGCAACGGTTTGGGAGGTTTCATGAAAGAAGGAAATGAAGGCAAGAGGAGGGGAAAGGAAAATAAAAAAAAATGTTACTGCCTAGCTACAAGCTACAGAGGGAAATTAATATTCAAAAGGTTAAGGTGTCTGTGAAATGTATGTAATGAGTAACACTCATAGTTTGTTACTATAGGTTCATTGCCTCTAATGTTGAGGACGGCACATGGATAATTTACGATTCCCATTGTCCCCTCTGCAGGGATTAATTCTGAATTATTTATGTACCTATATACGCACAGAACTGAAACATTTTAGTTAAAGTCAGCCACTCACTCATAGTCTTGAAATTATGCAGCCCTTGTTGCTAAAAATGATGTTAGCCTCTTGTGATTTAAGTCATAACATTTTATTTTCAGTCCCACTGAGAGAGAAGGCATACAGGAGGGGGGGAAATATATTTTTTTCCAGGATAAATCTCAGAATGCTTTTTTTTAAAGATGTAAATAGATAATGGTAATTTTGCTGAGCCAAATTATTCTTGTAGAGAGCATGTAAATAACCCTTTATTTTATTCATGATTTGTGATTCTGTGTTGGTACACACTGAGACTTGTTTTCATGTGGGTAACTTGACATGCAAGGCCTCTGCATTGCAACAACAGGAATCCCACCTACATTCCAATTAACCGGAGAGCAACATTTCAGTTTTGGAAGATCGTTCTCATCCATTCAGATTTCACACCAAATCATTTCACATTGTCAAACGAATGCAGAAAAAGTACTGTTTCTCCCTTAAACTCCACTGGTTACTCACCACTATTAATGCTACTCTGACTATACCAGAAGTAATGAAAAAAATGCAAGTGCTTCTCATTTCCCTTAAAAATAGACCAGATTTTGGATTGACAGTGTGTTGATAGGTGTAAATTGGAGTATCACATATATCTAATGAAGTTTCTTTGAGTGAAAGAAAAAAAATCTGAACGTCTCATACACAATCCCCTTAAAAAAATTAGAAGGGAGGAAAAAAAAAAAGTAAATCTCCAAACAACTGACCTTGGACTTTGGAATTCAGATTATCCAGTCTGTACTGATACTAGCATTTATGTTTTCCTAATAATTAAGGTGCATCTTAAATAGATTCATTATCTCATGGGGTATTGTGTATGAAAATAGATAAGGAATTAGAATATACAAATAGCAAAATTATACATATATATGAGATATATATGCACACATACGAGATAACAGTTTCTCCCTTAGCCACCACCTCATGCACTTCAACAATTGCTAATAAATTAGGAGGAGGGGCATATTGATGTACTGCTTGACTATAACACAAAGAAGTGTAGTTAGCAAAAAGCTGCAGTGGGTAATGAACAGTATTTTAACTCGGCAGTTTAACCTCTGTGTCTGTCAGCTGTGACCTTTTACCAACCCCAATGAGAGTCTGATTTCTCACTTTTGCTACTCGCTGCTGGATGAGTGAATGTAGAATTTGACAGCAAGAGGTTTTACATGAAAAGGAAAGGTACTTAAAAAGCATGTTTTGTGATGATAGGCTACATTTATTCACTGTTCATTACGCTGGGTGCAGCGGCAGCGTTGGTGGATTGATTGGGTGTGAGCAGGTTGTCTGCTCGGCAAGTGAAGAGGCGTTATTGACCTCTGTGGGAGCAGAAATGACCTCTAGATGACCCCCCTTTCACCTGAAATTGACCTTGAAAACAACCTAGGGTTCACTCCCACTTAAATAGGAGGGAAATTCTTCTAACAGCATGTGAATTATTAGAATTGATAAATTGAGCATTTCCTATCCTCTCTCATCCCAGTCTTCTCCTCCTCCCCCTTTTTTTACTTTTATGAAGGTACATGCTTGTGAGGGTTAAAGGCGAGTTTTGCCTTTTAAACATCCAGAGGCTGCAGCTGCTCTGTTTAGTGTTTGCACAGATTTATAGAGGGGCTAACCAGACTTTGGACTGCTTGATGTAAAATTTTACCATTCATCATTATTGACTAGAGCCCACACTCTATGACAGAGCCCAAACCTTACTATGACAATTGCTATTTCAGTTGTTATGGGTCATAATGGACCATAGGGATGATTTAAAGGAGCACAATAGCTATCTGTAATTACACATGAATAATCCATGAATTCTACACCACAACGCTTATGATCAGATCCTAACAACTAAGGCTGGAGGCATTTATTTTTGTTCTCTCAATGGCACCTGTGCCAAAAGTTGCCAATTTATTAAAATTTAGGCACAACAAGCTCACTTCTTTCACGTTCAAAGTTGTTTTAATTCTTAGTTTGAGATAAATCGCACACGAGAATGATAGAATATTGCTTTTTACACATAATTTGATCAGTAATTGAACTTAGTTCTTATTAGAAAAGGATGCTCGCTATTGTTTCACTCATTCACATCAAGAAAATGTATCAGAAATTTCATAATTGCTGTAGGAAACACAGAAGCAGAACGTTTATCATTATCGTTATTACTTTTTAAAGCAATGTTTTGCTTTCTTCTCATATTTGGTCAAGAAGTTAAGAGAAAATAAAACCAACATCATAGATTAAATCCTATGATATGATGGAAATTTGGTAGCTCTTATAGAAGGGTTACTGACTGTTGAAACTGATACAATAACACAGTAGTTCATATTAGGAGCCTCAACAGTAAATTATTTTCAATTTTATGTCAAATTCAGAGATAAAAATACTGTTTACTTAAGGTTCAAAGCTCTGGCACAAACACCTAATGAAAGATCACATTTATTAGTGACTCCTCAAGAAATCAGATTATTTCTTGGAGTGGAAACCATTCTGTAGCTATAATAAATGTTGAGGGCAATTTAGGAATGACTAGTTTTTTCTTGACTGTTTCTACAACATGCTAATATTTATAAATCTCAGACTGGAAAATCTATGGAAAGTTTTTGTAAACTTGTTTCTTCTAGTCCTTAGAATCTGTATAATCCACTCATGGACTTTGAAATTTTAAATTCCCAGCAATTCATAAAGCAATTTTAAAAAAATATCTCGATCAACCTCCACATATTCTAGAGAAGTGTCCCTCCTGCCAGGTTTATGACAGTATTTCAGTAGTTCAACATACTGGAGACAGCCTAGAGTTCATTCACTCAGATGTGTTTTTCAAACTGTTCAAATATTTACATGCAAGAATAGAGGCTTATTAGCAATCTGGTTAAGCATTTGTAAATCTGGATCAAAAAATTTGACAGGATATTTATTGCATTGACCTATTTTCCATCTAAAGCCCTCCTCAATAATTCTTGTTTCATTTTATATTAATGTATGCATTAAAGGCAGTAACTAGGATATTTGTACACAATAATACTCGAGCATTGACACAGGGACGCTACTAATCTGACTTCATCCCCACCTTGCCTGGTGAGAGAGGTGCTTACACCTGGGACTCTTTCCAAGTTCCTTAAAACCTCACTTCCCCAGTGCATGTTATCCACTACATCCTACTTTCCTCTTCTCCGTTATGTTGATGAACCCCTGCAAGGACCTCAGCAGGTTACAGGACTCGCAAATTGCAATTATTCTAATTTAGGATCATACCATGGTTTCTTAATCCTTGGGAACATTTTTCTCCCTTCAAATTTTTCTAATACTGAATTATACTTTGGATACTCTACTAAATGGGTTTCACTTCCAGATTGAAGGATAAATTTTTTTAAAAAGCTAATATAAATTTATATAAAGAAAACACATTTTTCCAACCATCCAAATATTTTTTTTAATAAAGGTATTGCCTCTTGATTGCTTACATCAGTCTGCACATCACATAAACACAAAGCCAGGATGTGTTATCTTCAATATCAGATTCTTTATAGAATACCACAAAAATAAGGACTCATAATTGGTATGACATTAGAAACCCATGTACTTATCTAGTCAGCTTCTCTCTCATCTTTGTTCCTACCTCTCTATAAAGGATGAGGCAGTTTTGCCCAAAGGAAGAAATAAAAGGGAATCCTCGTTAAAAGGTACATTAACGAAAAAAAAGAACAGCTTTATTGGGGCATGTGCAGAAAGGGATGTTTGAGTAGTAAATGATAATTTACTTTTGAGGTATATTAAAAAGGTTTAATCTTACTGATCATGAGTTAAATTGGATGTTTTAATCAGTTAGTGAGTGCCAAAAATAATTATGCCAGAGCGCTTAGTCTGCAGAACGTGTACACAAAGCATATAAATCCTTTGCTTCCCCAGGGATTTCTCAGAATAACACACAACTAAAAGACAAAAGCGATATCAAACTCATATAAATTAACATTGCAAATGATCTGAAAAGTATAATAAATAACATGATCCCATCACTTTGAATACGCAGCAAAGGGAAGGGTGTCCAACACAAATATGTGCATTAATCTCCTGTATCCTTCCTAACTTTTTCAGTAAACTTTTCTTCCATTTTCTTTCTGCAGTTCAACCCAAGGTCATTCCTTTCATTGCAAAAACTGGGCTGGGTGACCAAGCATAGAAATCTGTGTTCCTTTTAGGAATGAATGTGAAAAATAGGATTATTTTCCTAATGAGCTTTTACTGAGCAAGCAAAATAAAGGAATTGGACCCAAGAACCTTGAGAGTCCTTTGAAGTTCTTATAATTCTATGATTTAAGATTAATATTTACCAAAATTCTAGGTAGTATTGCAAGGTAAAAACTAGACTGTAGATGGGTTAAGGTTTTGAAACTATCAATATTAAAACCTCTCACAAACGTTTTCTTGAAAAGCACATTCATTATTGAAAGTATTTTCTTTAAAAAAGTATATTTTTATAATCAGTTCTAAAACTATGTCTTGCTCTGTGACTAATATCTGAAATTTTGATGACATTGGAACAAAAGAGTAAAAATAATAGATTGCAAAGATGAATTTAAAAATGTGAGTAGATAAAATTATTTTAGCTGTTGCATAATGAGTCTGGAACCGAATTATTTCTAAAATACTAAAAGCTAAAAAGGCTAAGCTAGACCATATGCTTTATCTCATTTGTGTGACAAATATAAATAATATGTATAATTTTGTGGGTTGAATTTGCCATATCCCTAATTTGGATTTCTTGTCACATATCTTATGTGAACAAAATGCATCTTGCTTATTCAATAACATTTTGGTATTGTTTAAAAACATTATATTCATCCTTTCTGTCATCAATAATTGACAAATTATTTAAGTGTCAACAGAATTTCCTAACATAAATAATAAAATTTGATTAGCCATAGGTTACTTTTAGTCACCTATTGAAATTACTTTTCCGGGTGTGAAAAATGATGAACACTTAGGTTGCCTCACTCACACAACCATACACACACCACATACACAAAGGTTCAAAAACATACAGTTTCTTCAAATGGTAAAATTCACCCAGGAATATGTATGTTCACATTTGATGTAAAAGCTTAACATTTTCTGGAGGCTGGTGAGTATTGAAAGCTAAAAGAAGAGTGAGCCAAGGTTAAGTGAACCATCAGTTATACATCTGATGCTTTTCCCATCATGTAACTTAATTGGTTTACACTGATTTCATACCGGAGTATTTAGGGACAACATGGGGGCTTTTCTGCAGATCTGAACAGCTGCTTGATTTGTTAATGAACAGGATTATCAGTAGCCAATTGCTCACAGCTGAAAAACTGCATGTTCTTGGTTAGTCCATTGCAGAGGGAATTTTTCAAATATGACTTTTATGTTTGACACTTGTCTACTGGGTAATTTGAGTAAATGTGTTTGTCCCTTTTGTAGCCTGGTTTCATTATACACAAATTATATACAAATTTTTACACTCTGTGTAATTGATTTAAGAGCTCAATAGAATTACTTCTACATATGAAGGACCAAATGTGTTCCTGTTATCATGGACTTTATGAGTACTTGACACTATTCTGTGGGTCAAATACTTCTTTGAGAAACTTACAGAAATAGAGATATCTACCTACCTACAAGTGTGTAGTACACATATATACATAACATTTTTTGCAAGTGATACATAGGTGTTCATATACTTTCCTCTGCAATAGAAAAAAATGTCCTTTAGTACCAATAAGAACACAAAGTTGAGCCAAAAAGTCTTCTGATCACTGGGTGGTAAAAGGCTAACCCAATGCTATTCTTAAATATTGTGTCCCAATAATGGGCTGTATCCCATGGACATTTATTTGCCAAAATATTTTACACATTCATCTGAATTGCCTCTTCTGGTAAAAAGATCACTCAAAGACTAAGTTGTACTTGTGTAAAGGATACATCATTGCACTGAGTATAGTTTTCACTTCTAGATTTCCACCACAGTTTCTTTTTTTGTGGTTTTTTTATTTTATAGGTATACTTTATATATACATAATGATAACATTCATTATAGAAAATTTGTACCTGTACATGATATATCCTGCTTCTTAATTTTTTCCATTCTTCTCCTCCCCTTCAGTTATAATTTCATTGGTTAGCTGAATAATGTGTCTTATGGTTCTAATATTAGTGGTTCTAATGTTAATTGTGAAAGTGGGATAGAAATGAAGTCTATGCTCTTCAGGGTGTAATCTATTATCCTCACTTA
>RJWM01035858.1:0-18314 GCA_004363535.1 Dasyprocta punctata | reverse complement strand
TTTTTTTTTCTTTCCAGTAGGGTTCTACTAAATAGGTGCCTCATTTTTGTTTTTTCTGTGAGGCACTCATTCTTTTCCTCCTTACATTTCAAAAGTAATTCATGAGTTTTTATATTTTCAATTGCATGTATCCTTTTTCCTCTTCCTCTTCTTCCCCTTCCTCTTTCTCCTCTCATTTCTGTTTTCCTCTTCCTCTTCTTCTTTCAAGCCCCTGGGAGCCCTTCCTGTGGACCCCTATATCTTTTCCATGATCCCTTAGCTCAGTGATGTGGACCCTTTCAGAGTGTTCAGTGATAACAAACAGCGGGCTGGGGCAGCGGGCAGGCAGCAGGTGGTAGGTGTGCTGAGTGTAGGTTTGTAGATTTGTAGTTTCTCCACCACTGTTAGATCTTTCCTGCTCCTTTCCATTTCCAGGAGAAAAGGAGCCTTGGGAGGCCATGGCGGCATCAGTGGGCATGTATTTCCCAAGTTGGTCTTTTTTCACTTTTCCAGGCCCATTCCTAAGAGCACCAGAGAGGAAGCTTCCTGTTCACCCTCATCCCCTGTTCAGTCTTTCTTCTGGTGGGAAAAAAAATGTAAAGGCAAGAGCAGAAAGGAATGCAACGACAGTATCATAGTGGTTTGTGGTTGGTTCCCCGCTGCACTTTGTTTTGAGCAGTTAATTAGTGGTGCAGAATTAGTAGTGCGTTTTGTTTACCATCCTTTGTGTGTGTGTATGTGTGTGGCACCGGGGATCGAACTCACAACCTCACACCTGCTAGACAGGCGCTTAAGCCACTGAGCCAAACTCCCGGCCCTGGATTTTTGAGACAGGTTCACACCGTGTAGCTTAGGCCGGCCTTGTGCTCACATTGTAGCCCAAGCTGGGCCTCAAACTCATTACCATACTTTTGTAAACACTTCCTCAGTATCACAAGCATGACTTGTTAACATCTCAGAAGTCCCTAATGCAATAACAAAGCACTCAATATATTCTGGCCTTTTGTAATTTTACAGTAAGTAAAGGAAATATGGGAAACAGTGGAATTCAGTCTCATAAACTTGATGTTAGTCAGATATTATGTCAGTGTATAATGGCATTCCAAGTCTGCTTTCTTCGTGTGTTTAATGACTGATTCTAAAAAGTGTTCTTCTATCTGATGTCATCTATTCATACTCACTTTTAGCAGGATTGCATCATCTCAGGCACTGGGGGTTTTTGAGATTCCAAAGAAAGAAAGGTTGGTAGTCTAGATGGCTAATGCCAACTATTTCAGTGACCCTAAATCTCATGGCATATATGTATACTTAGAATATATGTATTCAACTAAAAAGGCATCCTTTGAACTCCCTTCTCCTTTGGGTAGCTTTGGGCTGTCAAGGGCAGGACTCCATAGTCAGCACTAAGGAAGTCTGGGGTCAGTTCTGTACTGCTTTTCATTATCAGTTTTTAAATGCCCAGTTATGTGTTGTTTGGAATAAAGACAGCTACTTCCTTTTACTCTACCAAGTCTGAACAGGGAGCAGATACTTCCCCTATCTTTATCTGGGTATTGCTAGCACACCTGTAGGGTTATGTATATCTTCTATGATAGTGAAAATCCAGTGTCCATTTTTATGTTGATTCAATACTTTTATTCATAGCAATATTTATTTGTCCCATGTACGTGTATCTGTCATATTACTCCTACCTATCAGGATAAGCGATTAAGATTACGTGATTCTTCATGTACAATTGGGTACTTCTTTAGTAAACTGAAAAGATCTCTTAGAGAATGCAGATTTTCAAGTTTTTCAGTGATAAAAGGAAGATAACTTAGGCTGATGATAGATTAAGAGGAGGTAGGATTTCCAGGCACTCGGTGATCTGGACAAAGACTAAAGATCTACCTTTGAAGTTACTCCATTGTTCACGGATAAGAGATCCCTTGGTAGACCTGGTATTAGTTCCTGGCAGTTTTCTCCTCTTAAGAGCAAACAAGAAATGATTGTTGGGTTTTGACTTAGAGCATAAAACTACTGACACAGCATGTTTCTTTTCCAACACCTACTCTGTTTTGATTCTGTGTGGTGCTGTTGAAAAATAAATTGCTTTTGAATGTTAGAAAGTTGAAATGCTTACATTTGGATTAGTGGACAGTCTTAAATGCATAGTAAAAAACATGATTTTTCAGAAAGTTTACATTTGCTAGACTAGATTTTCTTCCACTTACCGATTTTAATGAGGTATCATATGTACATATACAAATATATAAACATAGATACATAGATATGCATATATGTCCAACTTTTGATCAGATAGTATGTATTTCAGGTATATACTCTATCAGAAGAGAAAGTAGTCATTTAAATCTCTAGCATTTAGTATTTTTTACCTAATATGAGAAAGGTTGCCAAAATAGGATCCTAGCTTTTCCTCCAAATCACAGGTCTCTAACGAAGCTTCACAAACCCAGCTTGTTTGCAGAAGTCCCGTGAACTACTCTTGCCCCCAGGAATCGTGTAAAAGCCTTAGTTGCTCTAGGAAGGCGACTTGGGGGCTCCAGCATCCGTGTGGAGGGGCAGGAAGCCTGAGAGCGGGGTTAGATGTGCCACGCAGCACCCTTGTCTGCCCACAACAGCTGATCAGAGGCCCCTCTCCTGATGAGCTCCGAGCCACCCTCAGGACCCTCTCAGCCGCTCCTGGGGCCCCTCCAGGAGTCGTCACCCTGAGTTGGCTCCAGATGAGATTTGATATCCTATGCTGATGGGAGAAGTGGAGCTCAGATACTCTCAAAATTACTCACGTAGGAAGAAGGTTTACCCAAGTTGCACCTGCACAGTAGGAAGCAGGATTTGTCATCTCTCGGAGAGGTACTGAGTTCTTTGTACACTTAAAAACAATTGCAGACCACCTGGGCATGATGGTCCATACCTATAATCCCAGCACATTTGGAGGCTGAGGCAGGAGGATCACAAGTTTAAGCCCAACCTGGGCAACTTAGCAACTTCGCAAGACCCTGTCTCAAAAAAAAAAAAAAATTTTTTTTTTAAAAGGGCCGAGCCGGGCGTGGTGGTGCATGCCTTTAATCCCAGCACCCGGGAGGCTGAGGTAGGTGGAGCGTTGTGAGTTCGAGGCCAGCTTGGGCTACAATGTGAGCGCAAGGCTGGCCTGAGCTACATAGTGCGACCCTGCCTCAAAAAACTAGGGCTGGGAGTTTGGCTCAGTGCCTTAAGCACCTGTCTGTCAGGCGCGAGGTTGTGAGTTTGATCACTCAGTGGTTCAAGCGCTTGCCTAGTAAGCATGAAGTTGTGAGTTTGATATCTGATATAAAAACAACAAAAAAACCATATATATATTTTTTCAGATGAAGCAAAGGAGTAATAGTGTCTTCCAAATAAATAGTAATATTACATTAAAAAGTTGAGTTAAAACTCTCAAATCTTACATTTAGGAATTTGTAATATGTTTGTAGATAGATGCTTATAAAACTATTGTGTTTTTTTTTTTCCAGAGACAGTACCCATCCCCCAGGAATAGTGCTTAGTAGAGAAAGTGGTAATTAGATATTTACTCTGAAACCACAGACAGAGTTGCTGTAGGGCTGTGGTGGCCCACCTATTGTATGGAGGTGGTGTGGTCCCATCATTAATCGACTTGGGCTTCAGAACTGACAGGTCAATTTTGATATACCTATGGAAGAGAGTTAACGTAAAACATTTATTACTGTTGAATTTTTAGATGCAAGATCCTTTAAAAGGGGTTCCTGAAGTGTGTTTGGACTGTAAAGACCGAAAGCACAAGCAAAATGATAACAGATAACTTGCACTAGTTGTCTTTAACAAAAATATATTTCGTATAGTTCACATCTTAGTAAGATATGGAGGTCGTTCATATTAGCTGAACATGTGCTTTGCAGATGTATAGCCTCTCACTAGATCACTTTTCTTTCTTCTTTTGTCTTTTGGGGTGGGTGAGTGTAGACCATGGGGAACTCATATGCTGGGCAACTGAAGTCTGCTCGATTTGAGGAAGCTCTCCACAACTCCATAGAAGCCTCTCTCAGATGCAGTAGTGTGGTACCACGGCCAATTTTTTCCCAACTCTACTTGGACCCTGACCAGCATCCTTTTTCATCTGCAGGTAAGTTTCTCATTCACACACACACTTCTAGACTTTTTAAAAGAAGTGGATCCAGGCGTGGCAGTGCATGCCTCTTATCTCAGTTACTTGGGAGGTTGAGGCAGGAGGGCTGCAAGTTTGCGATCATCTTGGGCAACTTAATGAGATGGTATCTCAAAAAATAAAAAGGGCTAGGGGTACAGCTCAATGGTAGAGGCCCCATGGGTTCAATACCCAGTACTGCCAAAACAAAAACAAACAAAGAAACCAAAACACTAGGAATTCCAAATCTTGGAAGCACTAAAATGAATTAAGACTTAGAAAATGCTAGCCTCCTTTTCTTCAAATATATGTTTCAGAACTATGAATTTTCCTCATGATTTTTCCATAAGCATCTTAATACTGAATTCTGTGTTTACTCAGATGTCAAACCCAAGGTGGAGGATCTGGATAAAGATTTGGTACATCGCTACACGCAAAATGGCAGCTTGGATTTTTCTAACAATCTAACAGTTAATGAGATGGAAGACGATGACGATGAAGAAGAAATGTCCGATTCCAACAGCCCACCCATTCCCTACTCTCAGAAACCTGCCCCGGAGGGATCTTGCACTACAGATGGTGGGTTTTGGTTTTGTTCTCTTTTCGCCCTTCCTCCTCTACTATTCTGTGGCCTGTTTCCAGTCATCCTGTGTGGTGTTTGAGTGGGCACCAGCAGTTATGGAAAGGAATGAGGGGTGCTTATGTCCTGACTCCGTCTTGTTCTGTGACTTCACAGTAGGTTTCTACAAGAATGGAAAGTATTCCAGCCCTGTCTTACAGATAGCAAGACTGAGATTCACAGTCCGAGCAACTGCTCTGAAAGGGTCTTTGCCAAGGTGGGTCCAGACACGGGTTAAGGTTCCTCCAGCAATCTGCGTTCTGCTGGCAAGAATGCTGCTGTCCTAGGAACTTCTTTAGCATTTCTTCTTCTTCCTCCTCCTCCTCCACCTCCTGAATATAATAGAGATAGCAGATGTCTTATATTTACCTTTTACATTTATTTTGAACACTCATCAGTGGAGACACAAGAAATATAAATCATAAATGCAACAATTTATCTATAGAGGATAAAAATGTAAATAGCTGGAAATCTCATTTTATTTGTTTATGTCAACCATCTCTTCCACTAAGGCTTTAACCTCATTTTTAATAGGAAATGCTTAGTCCCTGATATCTTCAGTATTTCATGGTTCTGATTCTATCACAACTTAAATTCCACTTTCTTCTCTTCATTTCATTGCTATTTTCTGAACATCAAACTAATTAGTATGCGGGTTTCACTTCATTCACATCGGCCAGAGCATAATTATTATACCCAGACTAATGGAGCAGCGATGTTGACAGTGAATGAAAACTTTGATTAGGACAGAAAAGGGACAAAGACCAGAGAGTTTTCTTCCAAAACTTGATATGCCAACACAGACACTCCTTGTTTAAAGATCAAGTTAGGGTTCCTGTGACTGAGTTGTTAATTGGTCGCTAAATGAGGAACGGTTTATAGTGTGTATCTTACAATTTTCAGAACAAAGAATGATCAAATAAAACTTCAGCTGGATGACTGTGCTTTCATCGGCATTACTCTTACATGCAGTACTGTAATGCCTAACAATACATAAAGGTACAGCCCTGTACATTACAGTATGATCAGAAAAATTACTGTCTAAACAAAATATACTGTAAATAAAAAAGATAACGACAGTGAGGCTCTATCAACAAGATATAATAAAACTGTACCAAAAAACCCCGATGGGTCATAAATCTGAGTGTCAGCTCTGAAGTCCGAGCAGTTGTTAAACAGGCAGGTCATGAAATGAGGAATGCCTGTAACAGACGTCATACTACCAATATACTTCAAAATGGCTTGTTTTTCTTAGGGTCACATGGCCTCCAATAACCTCTAAAATAAAATACAGCAGCCACCATCCAATCATCACATCAGCAGGGTTCTGGTAAAATTGATCCCACACATGTCAGAAAAGGCAGGGATGAAAACAATTCAGAAAATCCTGGACACCTTGTGATACAGCACTGATCTGGAAAGTGCTCATCCACAGTCAGGACTGCAAAACAGGTGCAACCCAGATACGCTCTCCAGGAGGTCAGTAAAGAGCCTCTTCCTGCATTTCCTCACACGCCCTTTGCCGGCATCTTGGCAGCATCCATGCATTCTTCGGGGTCACACTGGCCACACAGTCGGTCCTGCCCTTTGCTGACTCATTAATGCAGCAACTTCTGCAGGTCACTGCAAGGGACCCATGAGACTTAAACTATTGCTAATAAGATATCATGGGACTATGAACCTGCCGGACTCTGTAAAAACCACTGGAAATGCCAAATGTCCTTGACAGCGACACTGGCACTGATGGAGCCACTGCTCTGTCCACCCCGGCAGTAAATGTCTTGGAGGACAGGAAGACATGTAAAGCATACAGTGAAGGAGCCTGCTAGCCAGGAGCGTAAGGCAAAACTTAAACACATAAAACATCCACAGGGCCAAGAAGAACAGTGACAACTGTTCAACTGTTTCCTGTGATTCCAAAGTGTATATATAACCCTTGAGAAAACGTGTGTGCCCACATGAGACATTTCTACATATCAGAAAGCTTCAAGGGTAGTGTCGCTTCGAAAGAGTTGGTTTACATCTGAGAGTTTATTTAACTCCAAATGAATTAGTTTTATTATCACCTGAGGAGCTGTTGGAAGCAAATAGTCCCAAGAAGTGAGCCCCATAGAAAGAGCGCACTGATAAATTTTCCTGGCCCTTTGACCCAGCTGTTCTGCCTGCATCATACATGATCAACGGGTCTCAAATCACTCACTTCTGCATCAAAACAGGCAAATCATATATTTTTTCGATATTGAAGCAAAAAAAGGTCAGGTAGCTTATTTTGCGCCAGCACATCAGTCATTGTGGAAATAATACACAGTCTGAAAACATTTGACTTTTCATGAAGGCTGTGTTCACTTGCACAACATACTTAGTCAATGTGCCTAAAACCCAAAGGCTGCTGGGATTCTTCATTTAAGGATGGAGCTCGGTTCCTGAGACGAGGTCACTAAGTAAATTGGTCGCTAAATAAGGAACTGTGCATAGTGTGTACGTCACAATATTCAGAACAGAAAATGGTCAAAGGAAACTCCCACTTGATGACTTTGCCTTTATTTGCATAGCTCTTACATGCGGTATTGTAATGTATAACAGAACATGAAGCCATACTGTACAGTGCAATCAGCAAACATTACAGTACTGTGTAAACAAGGTAAACTGTGCAAAAAAAAAAAAGGTAGTGAGCCTCTATAAACAGGATGTACAGAACTGTACAAAAAAAAAGATGGGTCACAAGTCTGAGTGGCAGTTTGTAAGTCTGAGCAGCAGGTCTCCGTCACAAGTCCAAGTAGTCATTAACTGGATAGGTCGTTAAACGAGGAATATCGTCCGGATTCACAGTTGGCATTTCGGGAATTTCATTTACTCTTGACCCCCTAAAAAAAACTTCCTGAGAGTCTAATAACCAGTAAGGGGGTCTCCATTTTCTATGGAGGGGATTAAGAGCCCTGATTTTCCTTAGCAGCTTCTTATGCCTGATTCGCTACAAACCGTCTCTAGCAATGGACACTACTGCTGTTTGAGTGGGGCCTTCTAAATTTGCCTGCACTTATGATTGGTTCCTTTTGCCCAGATGTAGTGTATATTGATTTATTCATTATTAATGTAATACGAGGCTTTAAACCTGTTTAGGTATGGGAAGAGACAAGCATTGTGTTTCTGCTTACTTGCTTTATATCCATTGTTATGCTTTTTATTTAACTGTAGTTGCCAAGTAACAAAATAAGAGTTGAAGGAATGTTTAAAATATTTTTGGAGTCACATTGAAGATCTTGTTGTATGTGAGAATTAAATGGAACCCAGAGTGAAAGCCTTGGAATAGAGACGTTTGAAGTAATCAAATTTTATATCAAAAAAATGGGTAGAGGTTTCTGTCTCTGTACCTTCAGCATGTTTTCAGTTTGCCTGATGAGGTGGTCAGCACTGGTGTTATTTATAACCAGGTAATGAAAGCCTCTTAGGGCTCACCAAAGTATAAATCAGTGGTTTAAAAACAGCAAGTGTTCCTTAAATTTTAAAATATGAGAACATGAGAAGTATACAGGAAGGATAAAAGTTATTTTAACGATGAAGGAAGTGCACTTTTTTTCTAAGAACAAAGAACTATCCCATATATACAGGAGGTTCAGTTCCAAGACAATCTGAACACATCTGTCCTATATTTAGATGCCTACATCATCTACTTCCGTTTCTTCTAATCCATGTTCTTTGTTCACTTACTCCCTTAATTTACATGGGAGGATGGCATTTTAAGCAAAAAGTAAGCCTGGCGTGGTGGTGCACGCCTGTAATCCCAGCACTCGGAAGGCTGAGGCAGGAAGATCATTGCAAGTTCGAGACCAGCGTGGGCTACAAAGTTCAAAGCCAGCCTGAACTGCATAGTGAGACCCTGTCTCAAAAACTGGGCTGGGAATTTAGCTCAGTGATTGAAGCACCTGCCTGGCAGGCGTGAGGTTGTGAGTTTGATCCCCAGTACAAAAAAAAAAAAACAAAATTTGTCCTTTATACAGCTCTTTCATTTTGGTGCATTCTAAAATACTTCTGGAAGTTTTCTCACTCAAAGGGAGAAGAGCCCTGAAACTTTCCCTGTAAGAATGGCAGTGAAATAGGACAATATAATGAATGCCTGGACTCCTTTCAGCAAATCACCTTTCCTGCATGGGAAATCCTCTATTTACCTAAGGTTTAAAGGAAGGTAAAGCTATTTTAGAGGCAATTTAGATAAGCAGATACTTAACACCTGCTGGGCTGCTGGGGGTTCCCATTCAGATGTAAATTTCGGTTGCTAATTTCTTATGTAAATTATTGCAATAGTGTAGGTTCCTACCCTGCTGGGCGGCAGTTGATTATCTAAAGAGGCAAGGGCAACCAAATTGCAGGCCTCCAAATACGGCTTTGATTACTGGAGTTTGTGTTTACAGCTGTTTCAGTAAACTTTGCCCTTCCCCTTTTTATTTACCCTGTATCCTTCAAGTTAGAGATAATTGGGGAATGCAAATCTGTTTCTGTGAAGTGAAAACTTTGACTATTTTCTTAAAATGCAGATGAAGCTTATACAGAAGGACCCTCTACTATTATGCCCCCTTTTTATATTACAATCATGTGCTCTGCAAGAGCCCTGGCCTAGGGCAGCGTTTCAGTATTGTTCTCAGAAAATGAAATTTTTGTTTATCAAATAAATTATTTGAATACCCATACAGATACCTTACCTTTCTTGTGTACAGCAAACAGACTTAGGTCCCTCCTTAGGGTACTCTGCTCCTGATCTTTGGTAGACTTCTGTCTTAGAGGAGCACCAAGGTTTCTTTTCACTTAGTTCGAGATTTTAATTGAGATTTAGTGTTTGATTTTTATTAGACTACTCATCTGAAATACTTCTAGGTGTAGAAATATAGGACTACCTGCCACATTAGATGTTAAGAGTCCTGTAGGTCTTAAAATATAATTGCATGGATCCTCTGTCTAGTCTTCTTTAAAGACATTGTGTGTGTGTGTGTGTGTTCATTCCTGGGGACCGAACCCAGGGCTTTTTTTTTTGTTTTTTGCAGCACCGGGGATTGAACTCATAACATCGCACCGCCAGGGTAGGCGCTTAAGCCACTGAGCCAAACTCCCAGGCCTGGTTTTTTGAGGCAGGGTCGCACTATGTAGCTCAGGCCAGCCTTGCGCTCACGTTGTAGCCCAAGCCGGCCTCGAACTCACAACGTTCTGCCTACCTCAGCCTCCCGAGTGCTGGGATTAAAGGCGTGCGCCACCATGCCTGGCTCCCAGGGCTTTTTGAAACCAGACTCATTCAAGTTGCCAAGGCTGAGCTTCAACTTGTGATCCTCCTGTCTCAGTCGCCCATATCCAACTAGACATAGATTATTTTCAATTTAAGAGAATATAAATATTGCTCTTAGCATAATATTTCTCTTCCTTGAGGACTCTCTGTGATAATGTGTGTAACTAGATGATCTGAGTCCTATCAAGAAGGATTTGAAAGAAACAGTAAGTAGATGTTTAAAGCAAAATGCCAGGCCTTTGGCAGGTGGACTTAGTTTTTAAAACAACTGTGAACTGAATTTAGAAGTTTTTCCTGACTTAGAACAGTTACTGGCCTTACAATGGTTTCTTCTTGACACTGTTCTAGATTCAGTGTTGCCTTCCCTGTCTCTCTTGTTCTCTTCTCTGAACTGCTTTCCTGGCTTGGGTTGGCAGGTAACTAGGAGGTAAGAAGATAACATAGAGTCAGTCTAACTTTATGTTCTTAAGAATGCTTTAAATTTGTGGAAAACTTGAGTAGTTTCTTTCTATCCCCACACAGTTTCTCCTAGTAATATCTTGGCACAATAAGTACATTTGTTTTTGTTATGATTAATGAGCCAATATTATTACACTTTTATTAACTTTGATAATCAAGTCCCTGATTTATTTCAGTTTCTTGGTTTTTACCTAACGTCCTTCTCATATTCCAGGATCCCATCTAGGATACTGCATTAGAGTTCATTGTTGCCTCCTGGCTGTGCCAGTGGCCTCTCCTCTGCTTGTTTTTGCTGATGCTGAGAGTTGTAGGACTGGAGGTTAGGTACAGTGCAGGAGACCCCTGATTGTAATTTGTCTGATTTTTTTTCCCAATTAGACTGAGACAGTGGGTTTGGATGTAGATTACAAAGGCAACAAGTCAAGCCAGGTGTGGTGGCGCACGCCTTTAATCCCAGCACTTGGGAGGCTGAGGTAAGAGGAGCGTTGTGAGTTCGAGGCCGGCTTGGGCTACAACACGAGCACAAGGCCGGCCTGAGCTACATAGTGCGACCCTGCCTCAAAAACCCAGGGCCAGGAGTTTGGCTCAGTGGCTTAAGCGCCTGTCTGGCAGGCGTGAGGTCATGAGTCTGATGCCCGGTGCCACAAAAAACAAAACGAAAAACAAAGGTAAGGAGCCATTTTCATCACATCCTGCTCAGGGAACAGACCCGCTATCAGCGTGGTTCGTGACTGGGGGTGGCGATCTGGGTCCCCTGTGTCGCACTCCCTTCTATGCAGCGGAAGGAATGCCCCGCCTCCGCCTTCACAGGAGTGGGGATTATGCTCCCCGTCTTTAAAAGCAGGGTATCTGCAGACCTTATTTGGAATTTTACTGCATGAGAATTTGTCTTTCACCTTTATGCAATCATTTATTTATATCATCCTATGCCCCCCGTGGTGATTTTATGTTCTGGGTTATAATGCCGTACTATTTGTGTTGCTCAGAGGGTTTCAGCTTCTGACGTGACAGCCCTTTCTGTTTGTTCCCGAGCCTCTTTTATAAACCTCCATCATTGCAGGTTTTTTTTAAAGCATAAAATAGGAAATTTTCTCCTCTCATTGTCACAGGCATCTTTTGTAGTATATTTTTAAGAAATTCCAAGACCTGCATCTCAGAGAATCCAGTTGCTGCTTAATAATTATTATATTTTACCTCTAGGTGTCCTCATGCCACAAGAGGGAAAATGCAAAGGCTATACTATTTCACTTGACTGGGTTGGATGGTTTCTATTTTACCACAGAAACCGCTCTGAGATGATCTCCCTTCCCTGGAAAATCCGGCTCTCCTCAGGCCGGTCTCCAGCCTGCGCCCTCCTCACTCTATACCTGTGTAGCCCAGAACGAAAACTGTGCTCTGTCCATTGATCTTCCTTGTGAGAAATCTCACCAGGAATGTCACTTGAAAGCATGAATTATCTTTGTGGCTTACAAAAACTAGGGAAAAATGGTTTTCTTTTTTGAGGTAAGGACAGTGTCGCCCCAGCTGACCTTGGGCTGCAGAGTTTGAGTGACCCTCCTGCTTCAGCGTCCCACGTAGCTGGGACTGTTGGCGTGCTGGCCGTGCCCAGCTAAGAGCTTGAATTTTAATGACTCTCTAGCAGGTGTGAGATAGGTCGGTCTTGACCCTGTCATGGCTGGCCCGGGCTGGAATAGCAAATGCTCCGTGGGATTCGGCCTAAAAAGGGCACAGAGAAGTTAGGTGATACGACAGAGCAAAAACGGCCAAGGGAGAAATTAACTGAGGGAGGCCGGCATCCAAGGGTGTTAATGAGGTGGAAGGGTCTGTAACTTGGAGCTGAGAGACCTCCTTCTGGTCCCACCGTCTCTAATTTCTGGGCACATATTTAACCTTAGGCTATTTCCTTACCCTTCCTAGGCCCTTTCCTCATTTACATATTTAAAGATTAGAAGAGGTTAGTCTTCCCCAATCTTTGACTCACAAATTTCTTTTAGTACCTGTAGAAACTTTTAACCTCCCCAGGAATTTAAAATGTAATTCTGCCATTGTGTGGCAGGTGATGAAGTCTTGATTTTTAAATTGAAACTATGTATTTTGGATTAGCATATTAATATACTTTACAAGAAAATTTGTCTACATTTCATGATTCAGTTATTGCTGTTATAAATTACTTTGAATTGGATATGTAAGGAAACATGTTTTGTTTAAAATTCAAAGATAAAATGTTATACTTTGTGTGCAGCTAAGTATATTTAAATGTTTCCCAGTATTTTAAAATGTCAAAATTAGGGCTGGGGATTTAGTTCAGCAGTATAAGCGCCTGCCTGGCAAGTGTGAGGTCGTGAGTTCAATCCCCAGTTCCAAATAAATAAATAAATAAAATGTCAAAATTACTTCCAACACCTAAGTTTTGGGATTTCTACACTTCAGGATTAAAAGAATATACAATTACATTTTTGCAATTTTTGTGTTTATGCTGTATGTGATGAGAAAGTTTCAGGCTCTTATTTGTAGGACATTTTCATTGAAAGAAATTGTGTTTTGCCCCTCATTAAAAAGCCAATTAAGCCAGGCATGGTGGCTCACGCCTGTAATCCCAACCCTTGGGAGACTGAGGCAGGAGGATGGCTGTGAGTTTGAGACCAGCCTGGGCTACAAAATGAGCTCAAGGCCAGCCTGAACTGCATAGTGAGACCCTGTCTCAAAAAGACAAAAAAATAAATAAATAAATAAATTTTAAAAAGCCAATTGGATTATAATCACTAAATTTTTTACCTTTATAATACTAGTGTTTTTGTTGTCCTAGAAACATATTTGTACATTTTTAAAAAATAATTTGATTAGTGAGGGTAGGGAATGAATTTAACTTCTACTTCTAGCAATAGTCATAATTAGGTACATTTGTAAAGTTATTCTTTTTGCACTCATCAACACAGTCAGTAATCCCTGAGTTTCTCATCTGTAACCGGCAACCCATTATTTATATAAATCAAGCAGTATATCAAAACCTACAGCTGAAAATAAAAACAATCTGAAATTGCATGTTAGTGAAAAGCACGTAATGGCGTGCAGGCATCTGGATGAGTTGGGAGCTTACTCAGCAGGTTTCTACCAGCCCTCCTTGTGTTAGGTGAAAGTCCTCAGAACATCCTGTTTTAAAAGTAGAGTATTAAGCCGGATACTGTGGCACATGCCTAGGAAGCTGAGGCAGGAGGATCACAAGTTTGAGCCCAGCCAAGGTGACTTAGTGTCAGCTTGACTCAGAAAAGCAAAGGGCTGGAGATGTAGATCAGTGGCAGGGTACTTGCTTAGCACGAGTGACGCCTTTGTTCCAATGCCCAGCACCACAGAAAGTAGGATATTAAAATAATCAATTAAGTTTTAGAAACTGATAATGATGTTCTTTAAATTTCACTTTTAGTTCTCGAGTATCTTGGAACAATTTTGTGAATTCCTGGAAATTCAGCATTACCACTTGCTGACAAGTGTCATATTGGAGTATCTCGAGGTTCCTAATAATCCTAGTGTTCTGAAAAGCTTGTGATAATTTGAAAATTGGTGCCGATTTATGGTTTCCATCAAAGCTGTAGAGAGATCGTGACACTGCTGCTTAGCGCTGGAGGCAGCTCCCAGCATCCGGTTTCCCATTAACATAAACAGGTAGCCACAAACTTCTCAGCAACGATTTCTCTATACCTTTTGAGAAGATTTTTTTTTTTGTGGCACCAGGAATCGAACTCACAACCTCGCACCTGCCAGGGCAGGCACTTAAGCCACTGAGCCAACCTCCTGGCCCTAGTTTTTTGAGGCAGGGTTGCATTATGTAGCTCAGGCCGGTATTGCGCTCGCATTGTAGCCCAAGCCGGCCTCAAACTCACAACGCTCCTCCTACCTCAGCCTCCCGAGTGCTGGGATTAAAGGCATGCGCCACCACGCCCGGTTTAGGAAGATATTTTAGATGTTATGCTTTTTGAAGCTAGTCGTACTTTTAATAAAGATGCTATTTCATAGGGGAAATCTGTTTCTAGGTTTACTGTTTGCAAATTAATCATTTCTTTGAGCCTGGCGTGGTGGCGCATGCCTTTAATCCTAGCACTTGGGAGGCTGAGGTAGGAGGAGTGTTGTGAGTTCGAGGCCGGCTTGGGCTACAACACGAGCGCAAGGCCGGCCTGAGCTACATAGAGCAACAAAACCAGGGCCAGGAGTTTGGCTCAGTGGTTTAAGCAATGCCTGGCAGGTGTGAGGCTATGAGTTCGATCCCCAGTGCAAAAAAAAAAAAAAAAAAATTTCTTTGATTATAAAATTAGTACTCTTTTTAGTAGTTTCAAATGCCTCCTAGATTTTGTACTTTAGGATTTGATTTAAATGTTTGTACTTACCCCCGATAATTTTAGCATCACATCATCACTGTTCTTAGCTCTTCTTCTGCCAAGTTGAGTTAGTATGCTTTTCGTTTGTTCTTACGTGGCAAACGCCCCATGTCTTGTGTCATTAAACCATGTTGCTGGACTCACATAACCTTGGTCAAGCTTCCTAACCTTCATGGAGATTCAGTTTCTCCATCTATGGAGAGGGGATGTACATACCTGTAGCTGTTGAAGGGATTAAATAACGTCATCTGTAGTGTTTATCCTGTATCTAGCTTATGGGAAGTAGTCCGTAAAAAAATTTATCTGCCATTATCTGTTTCACTGTCTCAATTCCCAACTTCCAAACCTGTGAGACCTGTTCAGTAAGGAGGAGCCAACTGAACCGTGTTTTCTCTGGCTCCCTTCAGAAATGCTAGGGAAAAGCTTTAGTTAGGCTATTTTGTGGCAGGTATCTACCCCTGGATCAACCAACTCTGGCCAGAAAGATGGGATATTAAAGTGGCCCAGCTTCAGTCAAATGCCAGTTCCAGGTCAATCTGGAATAAATTTTGCAGGGAAATCGCAGGATTACAGCCCAGAGAGGACCGTCTCCCCGAAGAGGCGCCTCCGATGACTAGCTGTCCTGTATCACACCGTGCTGGGGATGAGCGGTTCCCAAAGCTTTCTTCTGAGTGCAGTGTGAGTTTTTAGAGGAAGATACGTTTTGTTCAGTGCCTATCAAGCGTCTGTTGTAAATATTTGTTAATGAGATGATGAACTAACTACTGTAGATGGCATACAGAGTGACTGTATCAGGTTTTGTCGTGTTAATCCTAATGCCGCAGCCTGACAGTTCTGAGTCCTAGTGCTGACCTGGCCATCTGTGAGTCTCCAGACTCTCAGCTTCAGTCTCTTGCTCTGTGATGCTAAGGACACCTCTCTCTGGCCAGTGATTATCCCGTGTAGACAAGTGACTTTGCACTGAAAGTGAAATTTATCATGTGCACCCAAAAATGATGTGCATATGTCAGAATCTGCTGTTCATCACCGCCTGATTGTGACTGGAAAAGACAGAGCTGTCCTTTTGGCTGAACCAGATGGAAATACCTCTTTGGGGTGTCTTTTCATGTAGGATACATTTGTCTTCTGATTTAAGTGGAGAGAGATTAATTTTAATTCTGAACAGTGACTCCCTACTCACCCAAGGGATAATAAGGGCACGTAACCTCCCTAACAGTAACCTTTTTACTCATTTTTAGGTTTCTGTCAAGCAGGAAAGGACCTGCGTTTGGTGTCACTCTGTATGGAGCAGATTGACATCCCAGCAGGGTTCCTTCTGGTGGGGGCCAAGTCCCCCAATCTTCCTGAACACATCCTGGTCTGTGCTGTGGACAAGCGCTTTCTACCGGATGACCATGGGAAAAATGCACTTTTAGGTGAGTGTTTCATGCCTATAACATTCCTCATAGAAGGACGGAGTTAACATGCAAGTTTGTTTACAATTACCACATAATTAAAAAAAATATATATATATATATTTCATGGAATTTGTTGGGGCTTACATAATTCAATTCAAGTATGAAAACCTTTCTCTCTGAGTAATTTTTTTGTAAGTCAGTTTACAGGGGGGCTGGGGACTTAGCTCAGGAGTGTAAGCACCTGCCTGGCAAGCACGAGGTCATGAGCTCGATCCTGGTACCAAAAAAAAAGTCAGTTTACTAGCTAGGTTCAGCAGTTCATGTCTAATCCTACCTACTCAGGAGGCAGAGGTAGGAGGAGGAACACAAAGTCAGGGCCAGCTTAGGCATTTTAGAGAAACCCTGTCTCAAAAAAAGACAGGATAGAAGAAAGGAAGGGAAAGAGAGAGGGCAGGAGGACTGATAAAGAAAGGATAGAAGAAAGAAAGGGAGACAGAGAGAGCGGGCAGGCGAGCTGGAGATGTAAGTCAGTGCTCTCTGGATGTAATTTTTTTTTTTTGGTACCAGGAATCGAACTCAGGACCTTGTGCTTGTCGGGTAGGCACTTATGCCACTGAGCTAAATCCCCAGTAGCTCAGTAATACACAAAAAAAGAGAGAAAGGTTTTTTGGGCCAAAATGTAAGAAACAGCTATCAACTTATCAAAATTAATATTTCAGGGCTGAGGGTATAGCTCAGTGATAGAATGCTTACCTGGCTTGCATGAAACCTGAATTCTATCCTCAGTACTAAAAGAAAATTTAAAACAAAGCAGAATTTATTCTGTATAGTTATCAATATGAACCTCAATTATTATATCAACTCTTAATTATTCATCTGTGGATTATTCGCTTCATAAGGTTGTTTGTAGTTTTTCCATACTACCCATTATTCCTATCTGTATTTAATGAATATGATTCTCATTTCCTATTTAAATATTAACTCACCTAAAATAACTTGGGAATACATAAGTGGAATATATAAATCTCAGAATTCATGAATATATAAATAGAAAAGTATAATAATCCTATTTATAAGTATATAAATAGGAATATACAATGACAGGCTAATTTATAAGCACATATGAATATGTATATATAATCTCAGAATTGTTTTACTTTCTGGTATGACTTAAGGGTCCTGACTTTTTTACGACATAGCTTCTGTGCATCAGAAATATTGAAGAGTTGAATTTTCATTACTTGTAATAATTGAAGAAACAAGAGGGCATATGAGGTTTGGGTTTTTTTGCCGTTTCTCTAAAGTTGTTTTTTTTTTTTTTTCCTCCCTGAAGTTCTTTTTGTTTCTGAGAATTTCTTTTATTTGGATGGAATCAGATGTTTTAGGCATAAATATCAGTAAAAAGAAAAATAGAGGGCAAAAAATTGGAATATTGTATTGATCAGGAGATGATTTTGTTTTCTGTTTAATTTGACGCCATCTTCCTAGTTGTACACAATCATCAGAAATTCTAGAAATGTATCAGTATTTTGAGTCAGATCTAGAAATACATAAATATTTTGAGTCAGAAAATGACCCTGTACATGCTTTATAAAGGCTTCTTAAATTCTAGTTTAGCATCGTCTCCTCATTCATAGAAAAAGAAGTGATAATTTTTATGTTTCATAAGACTCTCAAATACTCACTTTTTCTTTAGTGAAGTTGAGCACATGGTTTAATATAGAAATCTAATGCTAGAGCCTGTGCACTGCACTAAATCGGCAAGGAAGATCCAACAATTTGTTTGTTCATCCAATCAGCAACATTTATTCACAATGTACTGTAGAACATAGGTTATACAGGCCATGATGTAGAGGCACAAAAAGCATAGTTGTTTCCCTCACAGAGTTTAGAACTAATTGGTGATGTAGAATAAGTTTGGAAAACATTTTAACCATTTTAAAAACATTATATTCTCATCTAATGAAATAGACTGGGTATAACTCACGTACAAAGTGAAAACTCTTTCATAATGCTGATTTGCTCAGTGATTCTTCATGACTAAAGGAATCTTAGAATAGATCATGGAAAACAC
>RJWM01035857.1:0-18597 GCA_004363535.1 Dasyprocta punctata | reverse complement strand
TTTTAAAGATAGTAAAATCCAACAAAACATAACAGAATGAAGTCAGTCAAAACAAAGCAGTAGAACTGGTACGGAACTTCTAAGAAAGATACCATGAAAACAATAGCTACTATAGTATATCTTGTTATTTCCAGAATAGTTGACCTTTCCAACAGGTATAGCAAAATGAAACCAAACCAAACCAAAACAAAACAAAACAAAAACACACACAATAAAACCAATAAAAACAGAGTATAAAATAAGGCCAAAAAAATTAATCAGAATCAAGCAAAACAACGAGAACAATATTGGTCCTCGAAGACAAGACAGAAGAGAATCCCCCACTTTTGCTACATTGCATACTGTCATCTTCCAAAGAGATGCTCAGGCTGCCAGCCCCAGGCCTACAAAATGAACAAAACAATACTAGCCTTTGGTTGTTTTATGTATCTTAGTTGCTATCAATATAGCCAGACCTCCAAACTTATGCTGGGGGGGTGGGGGGGTCTTTGTTCTTGATTCTTAGCCCTCGCACCAGTAAGCATACGGAGGGTGGGGCATGTTTCTCTTCCTGGTCCACGCCGGTCACGCAGGCCCCTGGAAGGCAGTCTTGTGTCCTGGTTGGAGGCGCTCAGGCCTGGCTGGGCAGGCTCCCAAGAAGCCCATTTGTTTCTCCTCCTGGGGTCCACACTGGTCGTGCAGGCCCCCTCTAAGGCCTTCTTAATATATATGTTAGAATAGTATTCTAATTACAAATACTAAAACTTTAGAATTTTAGGTTGCAAATCATAAAATACAAATCTCGTTTCCTTGAAATCTCTTTTGTGATAAAGTGTCCTTCATTTGAATAACAGCCACCGTAGTTCCTAGCACATAATAAATGAGATGCATTTGAAATTGGAAAATGGCAAGGATCGTGTCTAAAAAAAACTTTGCTGTCCTTGGGTACATGTGTAGGTTTGAAATGATTACTCTCTCACTTTCTCGTACTGGGGTTTGGAACCAGGCCTCCACACTGATCTATAGCCCCAGCACTTTCTTTTTTTTTTTTTTTTTTTTTTTTTGTACCAGGGATCAAATGAACTCACATCCTTGTGCTTGCCAGGCAGGCGCTTACACCACTAAGCTAAATCCCCGGCTACACTCTCATTTTCTGAGCACCCAAATACAGGTAAGAATTTTTGTGTTTGCCTTTGTGTAAGTTAACATTCTGAAAGCCACAAAAATGTGTGGTAGTAAAGTTCTGAAACACATTGCATTTTCTTTCTTGCTTTTTTTTCCCCTTAGTACTCGGGATTGAGACCAGGGCCTGTGCACAGAATAACTCCTTAGCCTTTTTTTATTTATTTTGCAACAGGGTCTTGCTGAGTTGCCCAAGCTGGGCTCAAACTTGGAATCCTTCTGCCTCAGCCTCCCAAAGTGCTGGGATTACAGGCAAGAGTCACCATGCCTGGTTGGTGGGAATTTTTAGCTTCATTAATTGGCTTAACAAATTAAATTTAGCTATTATGCCTACACTCTAGCTTATTTACTTATTTATTTATTTGTACTAGGAGTTGAACTCAGGGCCCTGTGCTTGCCGGGCAGTCGCCGAGCTGCTGAGCTACACCCTTGGCCGTAGGTCGTATTTTTTATTTTTATACTTTCAATCCTTTTCACTCAGCCCAAATTCGCACTGCAGAGCCCATTTTTCCCTTACCCTTCTGTTTTTTCCTACTTTTAATTAAGGTGAAATTTCGCCATTGTTTAAAAACAAATATCAAGCCAGGCGTGGTGGTGCACGCCTTTAATCCCAGCACTCTGGAGGCTTAGGTAGGAGGAGTGTTGTGAGTTCAAGGCCAGGTTGGGCTACAACACAAGCACAAGGCCGGCCTGAGCTACATAGTGCTACCCTGCCTCAAAAAACTAGGGCCAGGAGTTTGGCTCAGTGGCTTAAGCACCTGTCTGGCAGGCGCAAGGTTATAAGTTTGATTCCTGGTACCATAAAAAAAAAGAGAGAGAGATTCAGGACTTCAAAACATTATGAAATAGCCAGGCATGGTGGTGCACGCCTTTAATCCCAGCACTCTAGAGGCTGAGGTAGGAGAAGCGTTGTGAGTTCAAGGCTGGCTTGGGCTACAACGCGAGCACAAGGCCGGCCTGAGCTACATAGTGCGACCCTGTCTCAAAAAAACTAGGGCTGGGAGTTTGGCTCAGCAGCTTAAGCGCCTGCCCTGGCAGGTGCGAAGTTGTGAGTTCAATCCCCGGTGCTGCAAACAAAACAAAACAAAACAAAACTCTGAAATCAACAGTGGTTACCATAATGCCCCTTAATGTCTTCAAAATAGCTGCAGATAACTTCGGACATAGTAAAAATCAAACAGAACAGAACAGAATAGAAATAGAATAGAATAGAATAGAATAGAATAGAATAGAATTGAATAGAATGGAAACAATAAAAACCAAACAATGAATGTGATAAAGGACTTCAAAACAAACCAATAATAAATCCAAAATTGCTACCATAATATATCTTGCTATCCTTGAAATAGCTTCTCCTGCCATGGGATTTAACATAATCAAACAAAACAAAAGAGAATAAAACCCAAACCAACAAAACAATGGATATGACATAGGACCTCAAAACAAGATCATAGTAAATCAGCAATGGTTGTGACCCTCAGAAGGAGAGCCCCCCCAAGATGACACATTGCTTAGCAATATCCTCTGAACCTATGATCAGACCACTGGCCCTAGACCTGCAATGTTAGTGAAATATCAAAGCACCACAGGCATCCAGTTGCGTTTCACCTCAATAGCTATCATCATAGCCTGTGTTTCTCTGGATAAGCCGGTCGCTTAGTGGTGGTGGTGGGAGGGTGACAGTACTTCTTGTCTGCCAGCCTGTGTGCTGGAAGGGGCTGGGATCTGGCTGTTCCCAGTCTGCCGAGGCCCGCTCATGGCGCCGGTTCCCAGACTGGGCTTGTTTGGTGCTGCGGCTATTGTTCACGCTCAAGACGCTGAATTTTTCAAGTTGAATATTTCAGGCTATTCTGTGATTGTCTTGCAAATCTTACTGGTAAAAAATGGGCAGTAGGACCTTCATTGCTGTTTAGATATCAGCTGCAGGCCTGCCTTTAAACAGTCTGTATTTATTGTCAAAGTTAGAAATGTATGTTCTTTTAATTTGCCATTAGGTATTTTAATATTGAAAATCTTCTTGTAGACTTAAAACACCTTTTCTTTTCCTAGTGCTGGAGATCAAACCCTGGGCTTTGAGCATGTGAGGAAAATGTCTTTCATACTTTAATGTTGAGGTTAAGGTCAGGTGTGGCAGTACATGCCTGCATTCCCAACGTTCTGAGAGGCTGAAGCAGGAAGATCACAAGTTCATACCCAGCCTGTGCAATTTAGCAAGACCCTATCTCAAAATAAAAAATAAAAGGCTGGGCATGGTAGTGCATGCCTATAATCCCAGGACTTGGCCTGAGGCAGGAGGATCTCTGTGAGTTTAAGGCCAGCCTGCACTACAAAGTGAGACCCCTGTCTCCAAAAAATAAACAGGTAAATAAAGGACTGAGGAAGTTCAATACAGTACCCTCCAAAAAGATTACGGTTATACATACATATAATTGTTGTTTCTTTGTTTTTGAGATGGTTTCGTTATGCGGCACAGGCTGTCCTTGAATTCACTACCTGTAACCCAGGCTGGCCTTGTCTTGCGGCCATCCTATTGCCTCAGTGTCCCAAATGCTGGGATTGTAGGCATGCACCACTATGCCCAGCTAAAAAGAATTGCAACAGGACAATTTGAAACCAAATGTTTTTGTTTTGCTTGGCACTGCTTTCTTTTGCAGTGCTAATAATATATAGTTGAATGGGCCAGAAATAGTCCAGGTTCTTATGTATGATGAGGAAAGGTGTGCATTTCATAGTATGTAGTAAGTAGCTATGTTTACTGAAGATCAGAGGACAGTAGCAGCAGGACAGGCAAAAGGGGAAAGGACCCTTGGGAACTCAGGCTTCCAGTATTTAAAGGGTCAGACACCTCTGACTCTAGGTGCCTCCCACAGCCTTTCTCACTGGTGTCAGTGTTCTGCTCCTAGGCTTTCGTTATTTTATTTTCTACCTGTTAGGACATTGGAAGCATGGATAACCACTAGGGTGGTGTTTACAGTTGTACAGAGGAAAGGGAGTGACTTACTCAGCTTCTTTGTTTCTAACTGTACTCCCCCCACCCTAGTCTGGGTCCCAGAAAATCTTTGAGGGGTGTTGAAGAAGGAAGTTCTGACTTCTGTAGCTAAGGACGGAATAGGGGTCTTGGCTCTACCTAAGGAGAGGCCAAGGAACTCTCGCCCTGACTGATCTTGCAGTTCAAGGGAGTTGAACTCTTCCTCTGAAGATTTCTTGATGATCTGTGAATGTAGAAGCAGATTCTGATCTCAAATTATGGTCATCACCAGTGTTGCAGAATTTAAGAGACCAGAGAGATAAATGAGTGAAACAAGAGAATTTATTTAGGTGCGCACCTGCTCGGCACATTCTTATCCAAAGACTGAGCCCCAAGCAAAGAGAAGGGCTGTTTTATACATATGGTTAAAAGGGTTGATCTATGTAGTGGTGTGAAACTGGTGGGTGGGCCAGCAGGTTTCCAGAAGCAGGACAAAGGCAGTTACTCAAATAGTGACAGTTTTGTAACTTAGCATATCTTGGTGGAAAACAGGATCTTACAGAAGCGAGGGGTCATAAAATCTTAACTTACAGAAACAAACTCTAACTTTATTTGTAATAGAACAAGGAACAGCAGCCATAGAGAAGAGGGGCGTCTGAAGGGAGAACTACTTAAGATTGGGGAGACTTGTTTTGCTTTTTTTTTTGCGGCACCGGGGATCGAACTCTCAGCCTCACGCCTGCCAGGGCAGGTGCTTAAGCCACTGAGCCAAACTCCCGGCTTGTTTTGCTTTTAAGTTTTGCTTAACCCAGTAGTTTGACGGCTTTCAAACAAGAAACATTTGAGAAAGAGGTTGTGTAAGATCTAAATAGTAAGGCTGTGAGAAGCATTAATAAAGGCCATGTCCAGGACAGTAGCCAAGACCCCAAATTCCAGATATTTGGTTAGGGCATCCATGACTCAAAAGGTTTTTAATAGATCTTAGAATCTTGGCCAGCCACTTTTTGTGCCGTGTCTCTTACCACTTTAGCCTATTAACAAGGGAAGTACATTTTAACAAACTCTAGTAACCCCTTCATTTCAGCTGTTAGGAGATCTTGTCCTCTCTGACGTTGTACCACCACTGCCGCTCATGACTCTATCTGGTCTTGAAGGAAGGCAGTACTCTGGGCAAGTTCCTCTAGGCTGTCAAGTTCTTAGGTGGGTACTGATGATAGCAGAAAGATGTGATTGGCTTTAAAATCTAATGTAGGTAGTCACTGTTTAGTATCTCTGTTAGGGGCAATTTTTTAATAATCCAGGATGACCCCCCCCCAAAAAAGAAGAAACTCAAAAGATACCATGTTATAACTTGGAGTAGGGACCTTAAGCAAGACAGTAAGCATATTTGCACAATTTACTTAGAGGGAACAGTGTTTTACTTATCTGGTTCACCAGAGTGGTTGGTTGTTTTCTTTTCTGAAAAGAAACTTGAGGTCATCTGTTGGTTCACAGATTTATGAAGTTTATGGTCCTTCTTTGTCTTCCGGCATCACAGGTGATTTGAGTTTACCCTGAAGAGATGATCCCAACTATCTATTCCCCCATATCTTAATGGCAGAAGGAGTGGTGAATAGGGTTGTGAAAGGGCCTTTCCATTGGGATAAAAGTTGGTCCTGGTGTCCAGCCTCTTTCCAGGTCTTGATTAGGACCTGGTCACCAGGGCAGACTTTAGGCAATTAACAATTGTTAACCCCTGGAAATAGAAGACTCTTATTTTCATATTCCTGGAAAGTTCCTAGATGGGTTATGTATTGAAGAAGTTGGGAGGTTTCATTGTCAATGAGTAGAATCAGATGTCAAAAAAGCCTCCCATAAAGTATCTCAAATGGGCTGAGATTAAGTTTGGACTTGGGGGCTGCTCGGAGCCTCATTAAGGCAGTTGAAGGAGATCTAGCCACTTTATGGTGGGTTTCTTGACAGAGCTTGGCTAAGGTTTGTTTGAGAGTTTGGCTGGCTCTCTCAACCTTTCCTGATGATCAGGGTCTCCATGCAGTGTGGAGAGGATACTTCATTCCCAGTGCCTTGGCAAATCCCTGTGTGATTTGGGATTGTGAAAGTGTCCATTATCACTCTGGATAGATCTAGGTGATCCCTAGGGATTACTTCTTTAAGGGGAACTTTCACCAACTCTAGAGCCCATTGCCTCTATCTCCCCAGTAACAGTGTATACTAGGAGGTGTGTATATCCTTTACATGTAGGCATATGGGTGAAGTCTCCTTGTCAGTCTTCTCCCAGGGAGGACCCTTGCCTCTGAACTTGTTTAGACAGTGAAGAAGGATGAGTTTGTAATTCTGAAGGGCACAGACAGGAGATGCCTTCCAGACCTGAGTTACAACATGGATTTCAGGCCCAGTGAAGAGCCTGTGTGCCATAGTGGTGGGGGCATCCTCTGAGATCTTACACAAAGTGAATTCTGCTGATGGCTTGATCTTGGGTAAAATGGGTGTATTGCACAGGAACTGGAATAGCCAAAGACTTATCAGCAATGGGCTTTAACCCCAGTCTAGCTTCTTAAATAAGGAAACACTGTTTTCTGTGAGGATATGGATTAGGGTCTTTTAGCTGAATGACCACTGCTGTGGCTTTGAGAGCCTTCCCTGGGGTGCCATCATACCATGGTTGAGGATCTTCTCTTGGCAGAGACATTGGGCTCCATGAGGTCAGGCTGGCTGAGTCCGTAGAAACTAGGACACAAGTTGCCAGAGGTTTGAGTGTCAGAGTGACCTTGAGGAGGAAGAGTAGTGTATCTCTTCCTATTATTGATATGGGAGACTCCAGTATCACTCTAAAGGCAGCTTGGAAAAGGAAATCTCCCAAAGGGCAGTTCAGAGTAGGGGTAAAGAAAGCTGTCTGGTAAACTCCCTCAAGGTCCACAACAGCTTTAGAATGGGATGAAAGCTCACCCCAGTAAGCAACTGGAACTGAATGAGTTGCACCAGTATCACAGAGTAATGTCACTTTTTGCTGACTGCTCGAGGCTTCTGTGGAGTAATCACAATGCTCTTGTTCGGGAGCCTTGCAGCATGCCTCAGACAGGATCATCACTCACTGTCGGGACCTTCTTCGCTGGCACCATGGTGAGGGGTGACCTCATCCCTCTCTGGGAACAGGGCGGTCTCTTTGAATGCCAAAGGTCTTCTCTCGTGTTCTGACAGGTCTGACGAGGGCATTCCTTTGCCCAGTGCCCAGTTTGCGTGCACTTGAAGCACTCTGACTGCTCCTGTCGCTCTTCAGGTTACCTCTGATTTCCCCCAGTTGTGAGCTTTGTCATGAGCCTTATTGAATAGGGCAGACATGGCCTTGGACTCCTCCTTTCCTTCTTCAGTTCTCATTTGTCCTCTACTTCATCATGGTTATTGAGCACTAAATAAGCTTCATCAACCAATTGGTTTATTTCAGATTGTGGGTCTAGTTGGAGTTTTGGGAGCCTTTTCCTAATATCTGGAATTGACTGACTAATAAAGTACTGCCCTTAGGATTTTCTGACCTTCTCTGGAACCAGTGTCTAAATTAGTGTATTTATGGAGGGCTTCTTCAAGCTGAAGCTAAAAAGCAACTGGATTCTCAGTGGAGTCCTAATAGACCTGAGCTTGTTATAGTTCACAGGATTGGGCATCCCTTGTTGCATACCAGCTAAAATGGCCTTGATGTATAACTTTCATTTAGCTTTTCTGTCCCCTGTGTTGTAATCCCACTCAGGCTCCTCTTGAGACCCAAATAATGTAGCAGTTGACTGATTATCAGAGAGTGAAGCTGCGAAGGCTTCATCATTGGCTTGCTTTGCAGTCTGTATAATTCAACAAGAAATGAGGACGAATTGGACATCTTGCCAGGTCAGATGACAAACTACTGTTTAGAGTATAGAAACCATCAGCAAAGTTATCATCATTCTCAGAAAATCTCCCCAGCTTTTCCTTGCATTGTTGAATGTCCATATGTACCAGCAGGGCTTGCCACTTTTTAAAGGGGCAGAGCAGCAGTGGGTTTAAGTGATGAGTTCCCTGGGTCTAAGATCCTACAGTATGTAGATCCAGACCTAGTATGGGGTGGGCTCAGGAGATGGTCTTTACCTCCTGAGGGCACTGACTGAGCAGGTTGCTGAGGAGGCAGTCTGTGGAAAGGAGGAACTGACAGGAGGGAGGCCTGCAGCATCAGCTCCTGAGAAATGATGACTTCTGTGGTACAGTTCAGGCCTCTGGTAGAGGGCCATAAAGGCTTTCATGTAAGGCACTTCTGACCATTTATTTTGTTCATTACAGTAAAGGTATAATTGAAATACGGCTTTATATTTCAAAGCCAAGGGGCAGCTACGTCTCATTTTCTGCAAGTGGATACCCAGGCCATTTGTTATTACATGGGACTATAAGATGATTTCTTTGATAGTCTTAGTGTGGAACTCATCCCAGTGGTTAAGAAGACATTGATCAGGGACTCTGAAGGAATAGATGAGATCATTCCCATCTGTAGATAAGAGGAGTAAAGATTAGGATCTAGGAGTCTAGCAGGCCTATTCCTGGGTCAGTCCCCATTGGTACAAACTTGACAGGGCCTCACCTGTTAGTCTGAGTTTGGCAAGAACTGAATTCCTAAACCTTTCAGACAGCAACATAAATAAAGCCACAGTTATCACAGTGAAAGGCAGTGCAAACCAATATCAGCAAACTACCCCAGAAAGCACCAGCTCTTTGCAACCCAGAGATGAGTCAGCCTGTTTGGCTGCTGTCTCCTGCCACTGCCAGTGCTTACAGAAATGGTGGTGGGAGGTTTAAAAGGGACAAAGTTTCCTCTTTCCATGTGGGAAGACATTGTATCTTTTAACTTTGTTTGTTTGTTTATTTTTTTAAAGACCATCTCACTATGTAGTTCAGGCTGGCCTTGAACTTGCTTATATAGCCTAGGCTGGCCTGGAACTCACAGTGATCCTTCAGATTTAATGCTGTATTTTGAATTATCTAAAACCAACAACTGAACAAAGGAAACACTCTGACTGCTAAAAGCCTGAGGGGGAGAGAGGATCAGAAAAAAAGAAGAAAGTTTACTAAAACCTATGGAAAGGAAGCACTCCACATGTGTCTCTGACCCCCAGGGAAGCACAGACACACTTGGCACTGAACAAAGAGCCAGCCACCCAAGTCCAGGGCAGGGTACCAAGTACTCTACAGAGAAGCAATCGTTCAGGCAGGCCAGGTCAATGTCTCCTGGTCCCTTGCTTGGGCAGCTTGGCCAGGCCAAAGCATTTGTCTATCTGCCACCTTCTCCCCTGCTCTTCTTGGCTTATGCCCACCCCTGCTGAGGTGTGTGCCATCGCCTCCAAGACAGGCTTTCCACGTTGTATGCATCAACAGCACAGTATTAGCCCGACTGATCAGCAGGGTCCCATTATGTCCCCCATAAGGACAGAAGCCTTTTTTCCTACAATCTAGTCTTTTCCACGAGGTGATTGCTCTGCTTCTCCTCAGAGAATTCATTCTTTGCTGAGAAAGGGAAGAGAGAGGGTCTCCCGACTGGGGGAGGAGTTACCTTCCTTGCTGGCTGGGTTGTCTGGTTGTCCACTTCTGCTGAGGCCTCCACAGGTCTCTGGGCTGCAGCTGCCTGCAACATCTGGCAAGGTCTCTGGATTGCTGTGCATTGAAGCCACTTGGCTCATTGTCTGGTGAGGTCTCTCAAGGTTTAGTAAAGTCCACCTGACTGGCTTACAGTTGAGTGGGCCCAAAATAGTTCAGGTTCTTGTGCACCACTAGGAAAGAAATGCCAAGTGTGCTCCCTGTAGTATGTGGTGAGTAGCTATGTTTATTGAAGTCATGGGATTCTAGCAGCAGGGACAGACAAGGGGAAGGGGAAAAGAACTTTTATAATTCAGGCTTCCATGTATTTAAAGGGTCAGACACCTCTGATGAGGTGCCTCCCACTTCCTCTCACGGGTGTCAATGTTCTGCTGCCTAGGGCATGGTGACCTTGGCTTTTGCTATTTTATTTTGTACCTCTTTTAGGACACTAGGTAACAATTAGGGTGGTGTTTACAGTGGAAGGGAGAGAATAACTTACTCAACTCCTTTGTTTCTAACTGTACTAGTAGGGTTGAACCCAGGGCCTCCAAACTGACCTACAGCACTAGCTGCTAAGTCACTAAAATTCCCAGGTGGGATTCATATTTGAATTTTGTTGCCTCAGCCTCCAGTAGTGCTGGGATTCCATCCTGTGCTATTGTGACCAGCTCAAATTACCTGTTTCTCAGTGCTGGAAAAAAAATACCTTAGATATCCTATAGCCTTCAATATAATTTATTTAAATAAATATTTTATGTACCTTTGCAGATGTTTGCTTCTTATAAAAGTTCATTATAAATAGCTATTTTCTCTTTCTGCAGGACAGTCCTCAATACATGAACTTTGTTTGCCTTGGAATCTTCCCTTTTTTATGTCCTTCAACTGATTTAACAGATTCAAGAGCAGTATTGATACATTTCCAGGTAGGAAAAAAAGTTTTTTTGTTTTTTTAATTGTGGGATTGAAATGAGGACCTGGAGCATGCTAAACACATGTTCTAACACTGAGCTGTATGTCCAGCCTAGGTGTGAAAATTTTTAATTCTTATTGTACCTCACTTAAAGAAATATATAAAAGTAGGATTTCACGACTGTTGATTTTATGTATCATAGAATAGATTTATTGCTTGAAAATTCAATGTATAAAGCATTTAGTGTGGCACATGCCTATAGTATCAGTTACTTTGGAGGCTGAGGGAACAGGACCACTTGAACTCACAAGTTCAAGACCAGATTGAGCAACATAGTGAGACTCTGTCTCAGAAACAGGCAGACAGAATTTAGAACATTCAGCATTCTCATCTTCTTGGGCCAATTCTCCATGTTCACGTCTTATTAATTTAATTTAATTTATTTACTTATTTTTTATTTTATTTTATTTTATTTTATTTTATTTTATTTTATTTTTTTGGGACAGGATCTCACTAAGTCACTGAGTTACCCAAGCTGAGCTTGAATTTGGGAACTTCCTGCCTCAACCTCCCAGGGTGCTGGGATTACCATGTCTAGTGCATTAATTTTTTTTAATGATGTCTTTATTTTGACTAATCACTTAAAGAGGTATAGTTTATCCTTCTGAATATAGGCTAAATTTTTAATTCATTCCCTCTTGTGTGTATATTTATTTCTGCTTTATTTTTTTTCTTTCATTGTACTTTAATCAGACATTAAGAACTGAGGATGATCTATGTCAGTTCCTTCAGTTTGCTGACAAGTGAGGTAAGCTTAGAAAGGCACAATTGCTTGCCCATGAACATGTAACTAATTTAGTGGTAAAATTAATGTTAGAATTCTGATCGCCCAAAGTTATGTTATAGGTGTTGAAGCGACATGTCTCAGTTAATGCTCTTTTTTGTAAAATGGTACAATAATCCCATCTACATGACTGCTTGCTGTGTGTGACAACTAGAAGAGATAACACATATTGCTACTGTGGTTATTGCCCTTTGGCCCTTCACTGCATCTTTCTTGAGACTCCCCACTACTGGCTAATGTGTTACACGCTCTCCTAATCTCCCTGTCATTCCCTGTGACACTGGTTTCTCTTCCCCATCCTGCTCACAATCACGGGCAGGTCTCCAGATTCTCATCTCAGTCAGCATTTCCACCGAGACCCTTCATCCCTTTCAGTACCCTACTTGCTATTTCCAAGTGTCCCCTGCACCTCTATCTTCAAGTCTGACTCCCCTTCTGATCAGCATTTCCAGTGGCCTTCTTGCCATCTTGACCTGATTTCCCACTCACCTCAAATGCACTTAAAACTCAAGCCATTGTTTTTCCTCTGAACCAGTTCTTCCTCCATACTTCCCAAATTCTGTTAGTGGTACCACTGAGTCCCTAGGCTTTAAATCTTTCTCTTTCACTAGCCTTCCACAGCCAGTCAGTTGTCAGATCCCATGGGTTTATTTCCCAGTCATGTTATATACATCTATTCCTTTCCATTCCTGCCATCGTGACTGCATTCAAGCCATTAACCAGTAAACAGTTGCAATAGAAAATAGAAAACCTGTTCACCTAGAAGTAGTTTATCCTTCCAGAATTTCTACTTATTTATATTTTTTAACATACGTCTATATAGTTGCTTTTTTTTTCTTAAGTACTAGAAATTGAATCCAGAGCCTTTGCATTGAGCTGTATCTCAGCCCTTTTATTTTTTTGTTTTCAGATGTATTTTTTTTTTCTGTTTTTTGTTTTTTGTTGTTGTTGTTATTGTTTTTTGGTACTGGGTATCAAACTCACAACCTTGTGCCTGCCAGGCAGGTGCTTACACCACTGAGCTAAAAATCCCTGGCCCTATTTTTTGAGACAGGGTCTCACTCACTATGCAGTTCAGGCTGGCCTTGAACTCACTTTGTAGCCCAGGATGGTCTCAGACTCACAGCAATCCTCCTGCCTCAGTCTCGCAAGTGCTGGAGTTAAAGGCTTGTGCCACCACACCCGGCTTTTTTTCTGGTCTTTTTGAGACAGGGTCTCACTATGCAGTTCAGGCTAGTCTTGAACTCACTCTGTAGCCCAGGCTGGTTTTGAACTCACAACAATCCTCCTGCCTCAGCCTCCCACGTGCTGGGATTAAAGGCGTGTACCACCATGCCCAGCGACGTATTTGTTTTCAGACATAGTCTCACTAAGTTGCCAAGGCTGGGCTTGAACTTGCAGTCTTCCTGCCTCAGCTTCCTAGAGTGCTGGAATTACAGGCACTACACTGGGTTATTTATTTTTATTTTGAGACAAGGCTTGTATCATTTTATATTCTGGCCAGTAATGGCTAATTGCCAGTAGTTGAAAGAACAGTGATTGAGTGTTTTCCCATAGCGTTGTTAGTATTAATCAAGTTTTGGTTTATTGTTTTGTTTTGTTTTCTCTGTAGTACTGAGGTTTGAACCCAGGGCCTCACATATGCTGGCCAAACTCTGAACCCAAAATCTCACCCCAAAAGTGTAGTTTTCTGTGTATTTTTGAGTAAAATTGAACATCCTTTTATATGGTGTAGAGGCAGTTTGTTTGTTTGTTTGTTTTTTGAAGCTGTTTTTGTCTGTTTTCTTTAAGCTATTCTTTTTCTTACAATTCCGTAAAAGCTTAGAGTGTATTATAAAGATAATCTTTTCAATTGGGCATAGTGCTGTATATGCCTATAATTTCAGCATGCTAGAAGGCTGAAGCAGGTGGATCAGAGGTTTAAGCTCAACCTGTGCACTCAATTTATTGACTTAGAAAGGGCTTAAGTAGGGTTCACATATCATCTCAAAATAAAAAAAGGGCTGGAAATGTTGCTTAGTATCAAGGCCCTAGATTCAGTTCCTAGTACTGCCCCTCCCAATAACAAAGGCAGTTACTTTTTTCTCTGATCCACTTTTATATTTTGTCACTTTTGCATGTGGTAGTCTTTTGCTCCATGGAAGTTTCATTTTTTTGTAATCAAATGTACCAGTATTTTCTTTTATGCCTTCTGTAGTTTGAAGATTATAAAGGGCTTCCCCACTCTGAGTTTATGGAGTCTTCTCTATTTTCTTTTAGAACTTTTATGACTTTTTGTTTATTTCATACTTAACTTTTTGAGCCATATGGAAATTATCCTGGTATGATGTTGAATGTGAAAATCCAGCATAATTTTTTCCCCAGACAGCTAATTGTTCCAATGTGTAATATTTTTAATTTTACTTTTTAAAATTTTCTTTTTCTTTTTAGACAGAGTCTTACTATGTTGCTCAGGCTGATTTCAAACTCTTGGGCTTAAGCAATCCTCCTGCCTGAGTGGCTGGGGTTATAGGTGTACACCACTGTACCTAGCTGCATAGGTGTAATTATTAAGAAACATAATATGTATAATTGAATATTTTAGTATTGACTTCTTTCTCTTTCTTTCTTTCTTGTTTATCATACTCAATTTAACTGGCCATTCTTGTTTATTCTCCCATAAAACTTTAGGCTCAGTTTGTGTTGATTTTAAAGCAACCTGCTAGCCAGGCATGGTGGCACATACATGTAATCCCAGCACTCAAGAGGCTGAGACAGGGGGATTGATGTGAGTTTGAGGCTAGCCTGGGCTACAAGGTGAGCTCAAGACCAGCCTGAACTGCATAGTGAGACCCTGTCTCCAAAAAAAAAAGACAAAAAGCAAGCAAGCTGCTAGTCCACGTACAGTAGTCCATACCTATAATCTTAGCTGCTCAGGAAGCTGAGGCACGAGGATCTCAAATTTCAGGCTAGTCTAGGCAATTTAGCAAGACCCTATATTAGAATAAAAAATAGGTAAATATATTAATAGGACCAGGGAAGTAGCTCAGTAGTAGAGTGTTCATCTAGCATATGTGAGCCTCTGGGTTCAATCCCTAATACCACAAAAAAAAAAAAAAAAAAATTTTTTTTGCTGGTATTTTATTATGAGGATGTCATATTAATGAATTAGGGAAAATTGACATTTTTTTTTTTGTTTTTTGTTTTTTGCGGCGCCAGGGATTGAACTCACAACCTCGCGCCGGCCAGGGCAGGCACTTAAGGTACTGAGCCAAACTCCCGGCAAAAATTGACATTTTAATATGTTGTCTTACGTGTTGTCTTTTTTTTTTTTTTTTTTTTTTTTTTTTTTTTTTTTTTTTTTTTTTTTTGCGGCACCAGGGATCGAACTCACAACCTCGCACCTGCCAGGGCAGGCGCTTAAGCTGCTGAGCCAAACTCCCGGCCCTGGTTTTTTTTGAGGCAGGGTCGCACTATGTAGCTCAGGCCGGCCTTGTGCTCGCGTTGTAGCCCAAGTTGGCCTCGAACTCACAACACTCCTCCTACCTCAGCCTCCGGAGTGCTGGGATTAAAGGCGTGCGCCACCACGCCCGGCTCCGTGTTGTCTTCTTATTCAGAAGGTTTCGCTTTCTGTGGTCTTTTTTGTCTTTTTTGTTCCTTAGTTTTATTCATATGGGTTCTGTGCTTGTTAAACTTATTCCTAAGGGTTCATGTGTATGCACGCATGTGTGTAGACAGGTAGATTGATGTAAATATATAGATGTATCTTTTTTTTTTTTGATATCGGGATTGAACTCACAACTTCGCAACTGCTAGGCAGGTGCTTACACCACTGAGCTAAATCCCCGGCAATATAGAGATATATATTTTTCATTTTAGTTGGTGCTTAGGGTTGAGTAAAGCTTCACACATACTAAATACATGCTCCACCACTGAGCTATAGCCCAGCTCATTTTATATTTTTCATGCTACTGTAAATGGGAGTCCTTTATCCCATTATATCTGTAATAATCTAGGAGGGTATTGTTATATATGAAAGTTATTGGTTTCTAATATTAGTTTCATAACTGCATTTCTCTTGTGAAGTTTCTTGGTGTGGTAATTTTGTAGTTTATTTTTTATTTTCGAGATGTACAGTCATTAGCTACAGATAATGATAATTTTACCGCTATTTTCAGTGATCCCTTTTCTAATTTTTTTCTCTAGGTGTAATTACATTGACTGATGCCTCCAAGGCTGGGCATGTGGCACACATGCCTGTAATCCTAGCACTCGGGAGGCCAAGGCAAGAAAATGGCTGGGAGTTCAAGGCCAGCCTGTGTTACATAGTGAGTTGAGGACCAGCCTGAACTACATAGCTGGACCCTGTCTCAAAGAACCAAAATAACAGAACAAAACAAAAATTTAAAAAGAACTTTGTTTAAAAGCTCCCTTTATGCTGTGTGTGGTGGTGCATACCAATAACCCCAGCACTTTTGAGTTAGGGTCTTAATAAAGTTCAATCCCTAGTAACTCAAACAAAACAAAACACAACCCTGGAAATTATCCTTTCAAAGTTCTAGAGGCCAAAAGTCAGCAATCAAAGTGCCTGCAGGGCCATGTTCCCTTAAGGTTCTAGGGCAGATCTTGTTCTGGTTTCTGGTCGCTCCCCTTTCTCAACTAGAGGCTGCATCATTGCCGGTGCTGCCTCCTCTTCACAAAGCTTTCTCTCCTGTGTATATTTGTACTAAGGGTACTGGTCATTGGCCTTAGGGGCCACCCTAATCCAGAAGTGCCTCACTGTAATTAGTTGTATCCAGAGTCTTCCCCAGTTCCAAATAGACGTGCATGTTGGGGAATCAGCATTTAATCCATTACAGGGTTCAATGCAATGTTATTGGAAAACTGAAAAAGCAAAAATTATGAATAAGTGGAAGAATAAAGACTGGTAGATTACTCAAAGAATGCATCATCCTGGGCTGGGGATGTAGCTCAGCAGCACAGCACCTTCCTGGCAAGCATGAGGTCCTGAGTTCGATTCCCAGTACCAAAACAACCAACCAACCAAACAGAAAGAATGCATCCTACCAAAATATCCATTAATGTGTAATACATCATTTTAACAGATTTAAATGTGTTCCTCCCAAAAGATATGATGAAGTCCTAATCCACTGTACCTCATTGGAAATAGGGTCATGGCAGGTGCAATTAAGAGGTTAAAAAAAAAAGATGGTGTCATACTGGGGTCAGTGGACTCTTAATGCAGAATGACCCATGTCTTTATAAGAAGACAGTATGAAGGTAGCAAGGACACTGTGTGAAACACAGGTCACAGGGGCAAGGTGGGGCCACGTGGAGACAAAAGCAGGCATTGGGTTTATGTTGCTACAGTCCAAGGAAAACCTGGGGCCACCAGCAGGTGGACATAGCAAGAGATCCCTCCCTGACACATTTAGAGGGACCATGGCACTTTTGACAACTTGATTTTAGTCTTGCTTCCAGCCTGTTAGTAAAATTCTGTTTTAAGTTACTCAGTTTATGGTTCTCGGTTACAGCAGCTCTTGGAAAGTAATATACAGACCAATACATATAGTGCATTTGTCCATTTTCCATTACTATGATGAAATACCTACAGCTCATGACTTTATAAAGAAAAGAGGATTATTGAGCTCACAGTTGTGGAAGCTGGAGAGCATGGCACCATCTCTTGCGAGATGTCCCCCACCCCTATTACATCACATCATGGCAGGAGTGTATGAGAGCGGGGGATCCGTGGTGAGACAGGAAGCCAGAGAGCAATTTAGAGGTCAGGCTTGCTCTTTTATAACACTCCTGTGAGAACTGACCAAATTCCCAAAAGAACTACTGTACATCAATTCCTTCCCTGGGCAGGGCCCTTAGTATAACCTTCTACCTCTTAACATCGCCACACTAGAGACCAACTTCCTGTCATATGAACCCTTGTCAGACACATTCAGACCACACATCCAAACCACTGGACACAGAATAAGCATGCAATAGAATGTAACATTTATTTAGGATAAGAAAAATTAACAAACTGAAACAAAAGTGTGCCAAATTCCTGTATTAAACTTCTTTTTCTCCTCATCTCCTTTCATCTTTTTTTTCTTTTTCTTTTATTTATTTACTTTTGGTCCTGGGAATTGAAGCCAGGGTCTTCGCACTGAATTGCATCCCCAGCACTTTATTTTGAGACTAGGTCTCACCAAGTTGCCCAGGCTGAGCTCAAACTTCAGTCCTCTTGCCTCAGCCTCCCTGAGTGCTGGAATTACTGGCATACACCACATGCCCATCTTGTTTTAAAGCAGATCTCACAATGTACTCTAGGCTGGCCTTGAATTCATTTTGTAGTTTCAGCCTCCAGAGTGCTGGGATTGCGAGCATGTGCTACTGGGCACGGCACAAACACCTATTTTGTTTTGGAGGGCAGAGTTTAGACAGTATCTGACCATGTAGCCCAGACTGACCTCGAACTTGCAGTGATCCTTCTGCCTCAGCCTCCCAAGTGCTAGAATTACAGATGTGTACCAGCATGCCCAGTAATCAAACACCCTTAATGGTGAAATTTTAGCAGTATTTCCATTCAGTCAATAATGCCTGTTGTCATCATTCTATTCTATACTTTAGGTATGGGTGCAGCCAGCCCATATCATGGGACAAACATAAGAAATGAGATAGAAAAATGATGATGACACACATCTATAATCCCAGCATTTTCGGAGTCTGAGGCCAGGGAATTTCAACTTCAAGCCCAACCTGAGACACTTAGTGACTTACTAAGAGCCTGTCGAAAGAAAGAAAGAAAGAAGAAAAGAAAGGAAGGAAGGAAGGAAGGAAGGAAAGGCTGGGGATGTAGCTCCATGCAAAGGAGCCATAAACTGTAAGATGGTGTTTAAACCTGTGGGACTGGGTGGGATCCCTGGGGATCTTCTCTACTTATGTTATTCCTTAGAGATAATAGCCAAGTGTGGAGGCACATGCCTATAGTTTTGGCACATGGCAGACTGAGATGGGAGGATTGCCACAAGTTCAAGGCCAGCCTGGGTTACATAGTGAGTTCAAGGCCAGCCTAAAGTACTTAGTGAGACCCTGTCACAAAAAATCAAAAAGCAAAAAAACAAAAACAAAAAAGGGACACTATTTGAG
>RJWM01035856.1:0-16294 GCA_004363535.1 Dasyprocta punctata | reverse complement strand
AAAAAAAAATTGAAAGAAAAGCCCTAGGGAAAAAAATAGAGGGAACATGTCTGTTTAGGGAATCCTAATATTTTGGCTGAACACATTATGTAAAATTAAATACTATTTTAAACCAAGGAGATATAATATCTAATTAAGTTTTTGTGGTTGATGGGCTTAGAGAGGATTGTGAATGTTACATCCATTGAACTCAAAGAAGTAGAAAAATTAAATAACATTGTAGGATAGTGACTTTCAGCCAGACATACAGGCAGTCTTCCATATCCCACTTTTCCACTTCCCTTACCTGCAGCTCACTGAAGACATGAAAGAGAAAATGAGATCATGCGCTCTGAACTCATTAAACCTGAGAATGACCCCAGGGAGGAGGCATCAACAGTTGTCAGCCTCATTTCTTATCTGCAGCCATGGGCTCCAAGAGGCAAAGGGACTCACATCCAGGGCCATTGAGATGTGTGAGAGTCAAGTGGAGAAAGCACAGAGCCACGGTCTCCCAGGTGCCTGTGGAATCTCTTCTGCCCCAGAATGCTCTGCTCTCCAGCAAGAGGCTGCACTTTGGGAAGCAGAGGCTTCTCTCCCTGGTCGGTTACTAGGGAGATCTTAAGACTTTGGAGTTGTTAGGAGAATTGCAATGGAAGGTTTGTGGTAACCAGCCATGCAAGACTAGCCTTTAAAGGCTTTTACAATTAATTATCATGTGAAGGCTTTTTGACACCTAATGAAATAATTTTTGAAGAGAAGGAATTAGGAAATGCTATGTGCCAGACATTGTGGTGCTGCAGGAGTCCTAGCCAGTTGTGGAGGCTAAGACAGGCAGCTCATCTGAGTCCAGAAGTTCAAGACCATACAGTGGGGCCCCATTGCCAAAGGGCTGCTGTCCACTGTGTGATTTCTGGTGGGCAATTTAGAAGAAATTTACTTTAAACAGTACATTTTCTGAAACTGAATAAAACAATAATCCTATGTAAAAAAGGAAACATGGACAAAAGCAATGCATACTCCATGCTGGAAGACTGAGTATTGCAAACTTATTCCATTGACAGTGCCCTTTAAATGGACTGTTCTGTACAATTTAAAAAAAAACTTTACCATTGAAAAACTTTAGATTTTAGGAATATCTATTTTTTCCTGACATAAAAATAAGTAAGGTCATATTTAACACGTGAGGAAAAAAGAAAGCAAGCTCAGGATTTCTTCATACAGAACTGAGAGAAATATGGTCAGAAACTTATCTGAAATTAGAATGTTCAAGTTATAACGTGGTAAGAAGGAAGCAGTTTAAATAGTTAAAAATGAAGAATGAGCTTCGGTGGCCATGTTCGTTTCAATCACCAGTGAGAAATATATGTTAAAAAGAGATCACCAGTGCAGAGAGTTTCTGACCGGCACTCGTTGGCAGGATTCTAGAAAGTCCAATCATTAACAAATTGCACCATTAAAAGTCATAATAATTCTAAAAGCCATTCTTAAAAGAACTTACTAAGTAATTTGACCTACATAATCATCTTGTTAAATTCGTCTGATATCACCGGACAGTGAAGTATGCACACTACATTACATGAAAGAGAAAAGTACCTTTCAATTGGTATCTGATGTGCACTGTGCAATCACAGCTATTAGTTGTCTATAAAACTCCTAGACATGATTTGATTTGATTTGATTTGATTTGATTTGATTACTGTTAAGTCATTTTACTTTGTAACATATAGGAGGGTGGAGATTACAGGTCTGCTTTGCTTACTAGGAAATATTTAACAAAGGATGTTTTATTTATTAGCATAAAGAGACAGAGTGGATTATTGGGTGATTAAAGTGATGATACAGCTGCCATAGTTGTCAAAAATATAGTTCTAATTCAATAGCAAGGCGACAGTCAGTCTCTGAGTTGATCTATGTCTAAGCAAACTGGCTCTGAAAGCCGAACATTGGCCTTTTAAAAGGATCTTCACAAATTCCTATAATTGCACATTATCAAAAACAAACAGCAACAACAAACCCACAAAATGACTCTTCAATTGTAAATTTACTTTCTCTCTGCAGGAACCCTTGTATTTTATCTTTTGTGTTCCTAACATCACAAATCGATAACCATGAATGCTATTTCATGTGACTAATCTTTGTGGGAAACACAATATTTTTATAGGAAATAATTCAGAAGAAAAGTCAATGAAGGATGCAAAGACAGAAAGGAACTAGCATTTATTGACTACCTTCTGTATACCACATATTGTGCTAAGTGTTCCATAAATACTATTAGTCTAACTTATTTAATATTTAAAAAGATTCAAAGTCAGAAAATAAATTTATTTTTAAATGAAATGAATTGTACACGTATTTACTTTTTTTTTTTTTTTTTTTTTTTTTTTTTGCTGTACAGGGCCTTGAACCCAGGGCCTTCACACTGAGCAATGATCCCAGGCCTTCTCTTTTGATGCTTTTGATGTTTATGTTAAGACAGGGTCTTGCTAAGTTGCTAAATTGCCCAGGCAGGGCTGGAACTTGTAATCCTCCTGCCTCAGCCTCCCAGAATGCTGAGATTACAGGCATGTGACACCACTCTGGGGTCATACACTGCTATTTTGTCCTCTTCTTCCTCCTTGGTTCATGCCATTCAAGTCCTATGAGAACCTTTTATCATTAGAACTACTCTCCACCTGTTTGGGAGGGGAAATTTGCTAGTATCATTTGTCAATGAAAATATTTACTGCAATTACAGTGTCCATATTTTATCCACTTTTAACTCTTAAAAGAGAATAATGGATCAGAATTTTACTCTGCACATGGCTAGGCATGCAACATGTCTGCACTAAAAATTGCTGTTTGTTAATCCTTGTGAATTTAAAGAGCTATCATGAAATCATAAACTATATACATTTAAGTCACTAATTTGCTCTTTATTTGTTACTTGTATTATCTGACTTTCAGGATGATGTTAGTGATATTTCAAGATAAAACATTACAGGTTCTAATTTATTTCAAATTATAATCTAGTATCTGTTGTAGATCATGAAATGGATGAGCGCCTCGCAAACCTTTTCAATACTTTAGGAGCAGTTTAGATTCCTGGCGCCCTCTGGTGTTACTCCATGGGTTTATCATGCTATTCCAATTTAATCAGAGGCAAATGGGAGGGAAAGGGTCATCATAGGTAGTGGTAAGGAATCAGCTTTCAAGGTTCAGAACTTGAACACTGGCGGGGAATCCAAGTCCAAGTAGGCATGAGAACTCAAGTTCAATGATTGATCTCCAGTGATATAGGGGGAAATATAACTTCCAACCTCCTAGATATCAGATACACTGATCTGCATTTCCTGAAATTGAAGAATGAATCCTAACAAACAACTGAGATTAAAAGTAGGAAAATTTTAGTGAAAGATAGCTCCTGAGACATAGGAGGGAGCCCAAAAGTGCATTGGCACAGAGGTCATTTTTCTTATGCCCTAGGACAAAGAAGTCTCTAAGACATTTTGTGCTATCTACCTGATCACCTAGGTGATCTCCCTTAGCAGCAAGACAAGGCTAAATTTTTCTCAAAATCCACTTTAAAGATTTCTGTCTCAATTTCAGCAACACACTTATGAAACTCACAGAATAAAGCCTGTATTCGTTGTCTGGCAGCCACAACTTACACATTGGTGAAAGTACATGTGTTAGTTTCTTCCATCCCCTATACACATAAATGATGAGAACCAGAAGTAGGAGGGGAAAGAGCCAGGAGGCTGGAGCCTTTTGTGTAAGGGAAAGAGAGAAAAATAAGCCACTGGGCTCCTCAGTTCAAGTCCATAGAATTTACCAACCCTCATGAATATTGTCAAATATCACCTGATTGGCTGCTTGATATGCATGGCTTGGGAAATGATCCCAGCTATTACGGACCCTCGTAATGAGTTCCCAATTCCAGCAAGGTGTTACATCATATGGCAAAAGGAAAGAGCAAGAGACAAATGGCGATGCAACGGGGATCTGGGATGGCCAGTTGTTCACAGGGAACAAAAGGCCAAGAGACAGCCAGAACCTTTGGATTTATCAATCACATTTACATTGAGGATGGTGAGGGGGTTTTGGCTGGATGTGCTAGGTAAGTGGCTAGGCAGGCAAAGTTCGTAAAAGAGGGAACAAAGCATTCTTGTGAAAGGAACAGAACAGCCAGATTCAGGTTGCAGTTAATGAGTAAACTGTTTTGTAAGCAATTCAGGGAAGGAATTTTCTCTGGAGTCATACAGGCCTCAGTGAAAATGAGATCTCATATCTTAGCCCCTCAGTCTCATGGCCCATGTCTCTGGGCTCAACTATGGCCATTGGCGAAGAGCAACGCTAGCCCAACATACCACCCACTTGCTTCTGTGAGAACACATACATAACTTTGGCCAGACTCACTATGCAAACTGAAAGCCAATTTAGGGAAATTACCTCGATACAGTCTGCAAGGCTCATAAGTAAGGACAATCACATTTGGGTCTGGGGGAGGGCCACATGGATGTTCTCCACACCCAGCCACCCATAAGAGGGGAGCCATGGCATTAGGTGGACTGAATTTAAGCCCTTCAGTTTAGAAAGAGAAGATGAAAGAGTCGTTTAAAAATTCTCCCCTGAACTAAATGCGTTTCAGCCCTCCAGTATTGCGCTTGTGGAAATAGCTCCCTCTAGTGTCACCCAAAGGTTGGTTCTTTCTGCTAGATGAGAACCTGCTCAGGACACTAGTGGGGACGTCACCCTTATGCACATCTTCCTGGACGAGCAAAATTCTGAAGTCTCATCTGCCCCAGAGATGGAGATATGTGTTCCTTGCCTCGAATGATCTCCAATCTTTGGCATTAACAGACACTCATTTTATATGGGTTCAACTGAAAGTGTTTGATGGCTGAATGGAAGAGAAAGACTGAAACAGATTGGCACTAAAATCTTTTCAGGCTCTCTGTGTCTCTGTCTCTGCCTCTGACCGCCCTCCTCTCTCCATCCCCCACTACCTTTAGCAGATACATGCCTCTTAAAAAGGAAAGTGCAAAGTGACAGGGAAATACTGGAGCGAGGAAAAGACTGGAGTGAGAAATTAGCAAAAGGCAGGTGTGATCCTTGTACATGTGCAGTAAGTTGAGACAGTTTGCCCATGAGTCATCACCCTCAGCCTGGGAAGGTGAGGATAGGGAATCCTAAGAGCCAAGATTTCCTCCCTACCAGTGGAGGGACAACTTGGAGAGGAAACTGAGGCAGTACAGGCTCGACATTCCCCTCCAGGAGTGTGGAAGGGGCATCAGGCCAGATTGTCCCAGTGTAACCTGGCCACCTACATTTTAAGGACAGCAGAAGCTGTCAACTTCCTTTCTGCTGAGTAAGGGAGAGGAAGGTTGACCACACTTTGGTGGCTCACGTTTTGTAACTGCAGCAGAATACCAGGGCAAAGCCCCTGGCGATTCTAACAAGTCAATACTGTTCCTTCTTTTCAACTTGAGCAACTTTATTCTTTCAGATTAGGCAAACTTTTTTGCCTTCTTTGACTGCATTTCAGAATGTATGACATCAAATCCATCGTCACATTAATAAGGTTAGATAAAAGTCATCCCTGGCATCTTCTCCAGAATGTGACCTTATTTTCAAGTGAAATCTCTCCTTACAACCCCAACAGACTGAACAGGTGGGGATTTCACTAGTATAATTTTATATTAAAAATTCAGATCAGATTTCTCTTCTTCAACTGGTTGTGAAGTATCCAATACTAACCAATATTAAAAGATGTTGTTCCACATTTGGCTTGAGTCAAAATCCAAAGGTCTGTATATTTCATTTGAGGTGACGAATCTTTTTTAGTCAACACAGCCCATACTTTTCTTTTCATTTTATAATCTTTGTTTTATGCTTTGATTTATTGGAGAATTCAGGTTGCATGGTTTCTTTCTCTGTGGTACGGGGCCATTTCACCAAGATGTGCCCCCAGTCCTTTTTATAATTTTATTTTGAGATAAGGTCTCACTAAGTTGCCTAAGCTTGCCTTGATCTTGCAATTCTCCTGCCTCAGCCTCCTGAGTACCTGGGATTACAAGTGTGCACAAATGCACCTGGCAGGTTATTTTTATAATTTAAAATGCTTCAAAGTATGGATATATTTGTTTGCCTTCTCTTGATATTATTTGACTTGTTCTACTTTCCTTCATATTTCCTGAAAACCAGTAGTCATTCTCAAGATTTCAAAACATTTGGGTTCTGTTTCTTCTTTTGTTTTGGCCATGAGAGTTCAATGGCGTTATTGTGTATTTTCTAAGAATCACTTGATGGTGTGTAAGATGTCTGTTTTCTAATTTCAGAAAATCTAAAATTGATCAGTAACTGAGGTGGTGGCACATGCCTGTAATCCCAGCATTCTGGGAGCCTGAGTCAGGAGGATCACAAGGTTCAGCTCAATATGGCCAACGTGGTAACTTGTGAGACTGTCTCAATCAATCAATCAATCAAAGCTGGGCATGGTGGCGCATCCCTTTAATCCCAGCACTTGGGAGGCTGAGATAGGAGGAGCGTTGTGAGTTCAAGGCCGGCTTGGGCTACAACATGAGTGCAAGGCCGGCCTGAACTACATAGTGCAACCCTGTCTCAAAAAACTAGGGCTGGGAGTTTGGCTCAGTGGCTTAAGCGCCTGCCTGGCAGGCGCAAGGTTGTGAGTACAAGGTTGTGAGTTTTTTTAAGTTGCCACTTAAAAAAAAATCAATCAATCAATAAGCAAGCCAGCCCTGGAGATATAGCTCATTTCTGTGGAAGCCCTGGGTTTACTCTTTAGCACTGCAAAACAATAAAAATATAGTTGATTAGTGGGTCCAGGTAGACTTGGGTCTCTCTATGATAAAGATTCTTACTAATATATCACCTAGTGATTTCAATCAAGACCTAAAACCACCAACAGTGTGAAGAGACAACCCACAATCTGGGAGAAAATGTTTGCCAGCCATCCTTCAGATAAAGGATTAATATCGAAAACCTATAAAGAACTTAAAAAAATCAGTCCTCCAAGATTTAAAGACCCAATCCAAAAATGGGCATCTGAGATGAACATACACTTCTCAGATGAAGAAGTACAAACAGCAAATAAATACATGAAAAAATGTTCAACAGCACTGGCCATTCGAGAGATGCAAATGAAAGTAACAATGAGATTCCACCTCATCCCAGAAAGAATGGCCAGTATTAGGAACTTAACCAATAACAAATGCTGAAGGGGCTGTGGGCAAAAAGGAACCCTTCTCCACTGTTGGTGGGAATGCAGGCTGGTGCAACCACTGTGGAAGTCAGTGTGGAGATTCCTTAAAAAGCGAGGATTGGAGGTTCAATTTGACCCAGCTATTCCCCTTCTTCCTGAAGGAAGAAGGTATCTTCCTGAAGGAACTAAAAACATCCTACCACAGTAATATATGTACACCTGTGTTCATAGCTGCCCGGTTCATAATAGCTAGATCTTCGAAACAACCTAAATGTCCCTCGACTGAGGAATGGATAAAAAAGATGTGGTAGTTCTATATAATGGAATACTACTCAGCTATAAAGAATGATACACTAGACATTTTCACTCTTAAATGGATGAGTACTGAAAATATACTTCTCAGTGAACTAAATAAGTCACATATATGTAACTATTGCATTGTTGCACTGGTGTGATGAACTGAAATAAAATCTATGTATATAAAAAATTAGTTAAGACAGTTAAAGAAAAAGAATTTTGAGTGAAAAGTAGTTTCCTCAGGGTCATCTTCAGATTTCATTTTTAATGCAAAATGTTTATTTGAAAACAATAGAGCAATCATAACAAAAAAGATAGTCATACAATAGATTTCTTTTGATTCATTGAGGCAAAAGTTTTGTGCTAATAATTTGTTGGATAATGTTTCATGTCTATATTTTTATCCTAAATAATTTCTGTGAATATAATAATATGCAATATGCTGATGATTGTTACTCTCTTAATGGCTGGTTGTGAAATTGTTTTGTTTTGGTTTCTTACTTTCCTTTTGTTTAAAAAAAAACCTGGATTGATTATATTTCATGAGGGATTATCTTAATTCTGTACTCATTCCCAGTTTCAATTCTGCCCTAATTTTAATAGTTCCATTCTTTTACAAAGAAATTTTGCTCATTAACCAGTTGGTTATTTTGATACAAAAAGAATAAACCACTGAGATAGAGCAAAATTATGTCATCAGATTTCTGTTACTATAAAAAAAATCTGAGACATTCAACTTATAGAGAGAAATGGAAAACTGACAGAACTTCCAGGAAGATGGAAGAGTGATGAGTAGCAGAGAAACAACCTCTCCAAGATTTGGAGTCCAGACACTGGACTATAACAACATGAGGAAAAGAAGAAGAGAGGTGGGTTCCTGGGACACAGCAAGGATTTGAAGCAAGAATTCGAGCCCACAGGGAGACTGAAAAAGGAACCTCAATGCATAAGAGGGTAGTAGCCTGAGGTGCTTTCTCCCTGAACCCCAGCTCACAGCATGGCACAGTCAGATTGAACTGCAGAGACACAATGACTACTGGTATCTCAGAGACTCCACAGAGAAACACACTAGTGAATGGAGCAGTGAACGCTGTGGACTGCATTGACTGGTGAGTAATTCCAATACAGTGTGGTTCAGGTGTCTCATGGAGAGGGCAATTGTCTGGTTGCCATTTTGGAAAGGGGCCAACTGAACTCAGAACTCAGAGCAGCTGTGGTTGGGCTCAATCTAGCAGCTTCCAGTGTCAGGGTGAGGTGCAGCAATGGGAGACACTCAAGTCAGTGAGCCAAATTCAAGCCAGAAGATGGAACCTGGAGTGTTGTGGGCTAAGCAAATCAGGTACCAGACTTACAGCCAGAAACCAGATCAGCCTGAACTTCAGTGGAGCTGAAGACCCAGGCTTGGTAGGATTATGCACCCTGCCATAATTCTACTGCTGCCCTGGTGAGATACATCAGCATGGGTCTGGACTCTGTTCAGCCTCCTTTGTGTACCAGTGACAGCAGAGACGGCCTAAAGTGGATTTTTTTCTTTTTTTCTCTTATTCATGATTGTTTTTGTTTTCATAAGACTGTGAACATTGTTTCTAGTTTTTTTATTGTTATTTTGTTCTGTTCTTGTCTCTGTTTTCTCCTTCTTTCTTTCTCTCCTGTCATCTTTACCAGGTTCCCAAAACTTGCATAATCTTCCTTTGTCCTTCTGCCTTGCTCCTAATCTCTTTCTCCTTTTCTATTTCTCTATTATTTCTGGTAGTCCCTTTAAATTTTATACCCTGAGGGAACACTTACTGGATACAATTATCTGGCTTGCTTTGAGTTTTGTTACACAACTACAAATCTTGTTCTTATGGTTAAAGGTGGCAAATTAATAGTTACCAGAGTTTTTCACTTTCTAGGCCATGTTTGACATTACTGTTATTGCTGATTGTACTATTTTAGCCAAAATGACACAGTTGTTTTAATCAGTTGTTATTCTTTATATGCCAAAACTGAGATAATAGAAAGTACTACAGGCCAGTCCTAAAGAACTAGGGATTATGCCAAATAGGCAGCAATTACCCATCCCTAATAAATTGAAGGGATAGAATCTTGTAACAGACTCAAAACACAAAACCTGCTATACCTGCAAGATATCTCTGAAAAATAATGATTTCCTAAGGGTTCTTAAAACTAGCAATAAGCCTAACTACCATAAGCAATTTACAAGCATCAACAATAGCATCCTGTGCAAACCCAGGCTCAGAAAAGGAGAGCTAGGCACCCCAGGCCAAGGTGCACAGCCTGTGTTCCCTGCTGTGGCTGACATGACATCTTGATAAAGCAGGCATTTGGGTTCCCCCCACCGCCCTTGTCCTGGCCAGGCCCCAGGTTTGGCCAACCTCTTTGGTTGCTGCTGCACATGTAGCCCCACAGCTGCCACAGCCACTGACACTGGCACAGTCACCATTTTTGTTTTGCTGCACTTCCTCCCCCCAATATGTAAATTTAAAGTTCCTTCTTCTGGAAAAAGGACAGGTCTCTTGAGCAAACTCAAGAAATTTATCAAGCTGTGCAGTCTCAGTAGGTGACCCTCTAGACGGGGGTTTAGTTCAGTGGCACAAGCGCCTGCCTGGTGTATGTGAGGTCATGAATTTGATCCCTGGTACCAAGAAAAAAAATAGGTGACCCTCTAACGTTAAGCAATGCTTTAAGCATTTCCATATACAAATAATGATCCTTAGATCCTGAATTCCCCATGGTTTTACACCCAGCAATTACTCAATGCACTCTGTACCTTATTCCTATTGTGCACACTCCCAGAGTGGCTCCTCATCTTGACTTACCGAGTTCTCCTGTGCTCAGGCCACCACTTTGTGTCCCACATGCCACATCCTGAATGGCCAGCAGAGTCCTGAGAGGGGTAAATGGGAGATTAAGAAAAAGCTAGACACATACTGGGACCAGGTGGGACCTGACCTCTCTGATGGAGAGGCAGTGACAACCCAGTATTGTCTGTGTCTTTATACACAGTAAAAAGGATGGAAGCACGTGATGAGGTCAAAAGTGCAAGGTCTCACTGTTTTGCTGAGAACATGGAAAGCAAAACATTTTCAGCGCTATCTGTGATGTAGTTAACAGGGAGGAACACCTGCCGATGTGCCACTGAGCTGGAGGTCAACTTGTTTACATGTTCTGCCTCTAGCATTCCATGTTCCTAGGACTGGCTTTGCTCTACTCCCAAGGAATTTGCCAACCTGCAGCTCAGCCTCAACTCAAATGTTCCTCACATATGCAAAACTGAAAGTAAAAAGTGTAGAAAATAAGACTAGGAAGGAAGACAAAACCCCAGATTTACAGCTCACCAAAGGCAGCCCAAGGGCCAATGAGATAGAACTATTCAAAAATCCACCAACCTGGATTCTCTGAAATGGTAACAGTGGAAGTAATAAAGCAGATGTATGAGGCTCTGGAAAAAAATAAAATCAGAAATAATTTTCTAGATAACTACAGAGATGATGAATGTAAAGAAGGACATGTTTAGTTCATCTAGAATAGAAACAGATAAAAAACTGAGGAGCTTATGAAAATTATGGAAATCATGAATGCCCAACATAGGAAAGAAACAAAATTCTTAAAACAGGCTCAAACAAATATCCAGAAGAATAAAAGTTCTATTTAAAGTATACACAGCAGAAAGAACCAATGTGAGGACGGAATATCAGATTTAGAAGACAGGTTTGCAGTTAGTGATCATGAAAATAATGAGTTCTTCAAAATAGCAAGGGATGATGAAAAATAAATCCAACAGCTACTTGATGATGCAAAGAAAAATAACATAATATTGATTGGAGTCAATGAAAAAGTAGGAGATAGTGCAAGTGACATATAAAACATGTTCCCAGAAGTAATGGCACTAAACTCAACCGTGGAAAATGAATTTTACACACAGATAAGTGAGGTATACAGAACTCCAATTAGCCATGGTCTAACACACAAACAAAAAACTACACTAATACACATGATAGTCAAGATTGCAGATTCAACACAAGAATGGAATAATAAAAGCTGTTAGAGAAAAAAACAAATCACCTACAAAGGAAAGCCTATCAGAATCACAGCAGTCTTCTCAACATGAACTCACAAGTCAAGGAGAGCTTAGAGTAAAGTATTTCAAGCCCTAAAAGGAAACAACCTCCAATCCAGTTTGATATACCCCACAAAACTATTTGTCCTAATAGATGGAGAAATATACTTCCATGAAAGAACAACTGAAAACCACTCCAAAATGTTCTGGAGGATATTATACAAAGACATAATGGAAGACTATAACTCTATGAAGTTCAATAGAATGAATCCACCAGACAAGACAAACAATTAAATGGGGTGGAGGGAGGGAACCAATAACAAAAAAAAAGTAAGATGACAAGGATAGGTCACTGGATATAAGTTATAACCATCAATGTAAGTATACTCAATTCACTAATAAGAAGAAACAGATTAGACCAGTCTGGGCTACAAAGTGAACTCAAGGCCAGCCTGAACTGCATAATGAGACCCTGTATCAAAAATAAAAGAAGAAGAAGAAGAAGAAACAGATTGGCAGAATAGATCAAGAAGAAAGGTCAGTAGCCTTGCATAGTGGCACACACCTGTAATTCCAGCACTCAGGAGGTTGAAGCAAGAGGATTGCCACAAGTTCAAGGCCAATCTAGGCTACATAATGAGTTCAAGTCCAGCCTGAACTACATAGCAAGACCCTATCTCAAAAAAAAATACTGCACACAAAAACACATATAACTAAAAAAGAAATTTATAGACTGAAAGTCCAAGAATGGAAAACAATACTCCATGTGACAGGCATGTCACAGAGAAAAGCAGGAATAGCTAGTCTATTTACAGACAAAGTGGATTTTAAACCAAGACTGATCCAGAAAGACAAAGAAAATCACTATATGCTTGTTAAGGGAACAATTCAGGAGCAGGAAATAACATATATATATATATATATATATATATATATATATATATATATATTGCCAGAACACCCAAGTAACACCCAATATAAAACAAATATCAATGATAGACAAAAAACTGAGTAAACCAACCAAAATACAATTGTGCTTGTTGTTGTTTTAATTTTCATTTCTCAAATGACTAGTGAGTGAACATTGTTTCATGTATTTATTTGGTGTTTGTAGTTCTTCATCTGAGAAGTATCTATTCATTTCAGATTCCCATTTTGGATTATGCTTTTAAATCTGGTTGATCTGATGTTTTTGAGTTCTTTCTATATTCTAAATATTAGTCTTTTGTCTGAGGAATAACTGGTAAAATTTTTTTCCCATTCTGTAGGTTGTCTCTTCACTCTGTTGGTAGTTTTGGGGTTTTTTGGATTTTGTTTCTTTTTTGGTTTTGGTTTTGGTTTTGGTTTTGTGTTTGTTTGTTTGTTTGTTTATGTACAAAGGAATTAGGTGAGATTCCAGTTGCTGATTCTTTGTGATAGTGCCTGTGCAGTTAGGGTTTTCTTCATAAAATCTTTGCCTGCACCTATGTCTTCAAGAGTTCTACCTATTCTATCTTCCAGCAGATTGTGTTTCTGTCTTAATACTTAGATCTTTTATCTATTTCAATTTTAATTTAGTGTATAGTGAAACATATGTGGCTACTTCTAATGTTTTGCATGTGGAAAGCCAGTTTTTCCAGCATCATTTATTAAAAATTTTCTTCTAGTTAGGGTGTTTGGCCTTTTTGTCAGATAAGGTGGCTGAGTGTGTTTGGAGTTGTTTCTTCGTCTTTCATTCTATTCCACTGATCCTTGGTTTGTTTCTTTATTTTTTTTAGTACCATGCTGTTTTGATCATGGTGGTTTTGCAGTATAATTTCAAGTCAGGGATTATGATGATCCCTGCCTTGGTTTTGTTGCCCAGAATTGCTTTTGCTGTTCTAAGTCTCTTCTGGTTCCAAATGAATTTTAGGATTGTTTTCTCTAGTTCTGTGACGTATGACAATGGTGTTTTGATTGGAGTTGTATTGAATCTGTATAACAATTTTGTAAGTATGGCCATTTTCATTATATTTATTCTTTCTACCTAAGAACAAAGGATAACTCTCCATTTTCTGAGAACTTCTTTGGTCTCTTTTTGAATGTACTATAGTTTTCAACGTAATGGTCTCTTTCTTCCTTTGTTAAATTGATTCCTAAGTATTTCATTTTTTGGATACTATTTTGAGAGGTGTGGTTTTCCTACCTTCTCTTTCAGTAAGTTTGCTATTTCTGTAGAGGAATGCTACTGATTTTTAAGTGTTGATTTTGTATCCTGCTACGCTACTAAATTTGCTTATTAAATCTAGAGGTTTATGGTAGAGTTTCATGGTCTTTCATGTAGAGTATTATCTTGATTACTTTTCTCTTATTGCTGGAACAAAATACCCAGCACCCAAATTAAGGAAGAAGATGTTTATTTAGCTCACACTTTATGGCAGTTTCAGTTCATAATCAGCTGACTCCAAAGCAGGGTGGCATGGCACAGGGGCAGCTGTTCAAGGCATCAGCAGGTACCTAAGGTGATAAGAGCACAAAGGCAAAAGGGAGAAGCAAGCCTCTTTCCTCCCCTTATATTGTAAGCAAGCTATTTGCCCCAGTGTGGGTGCAGCCCTCACACCACCAATCCCAGCACTAGACAATGAACCTACCACAAACACTAGATTCAGCCACCTTTGAAAGGGCCACCACCCCCATGACTTCAAGAGGCTTTGGGGGGACATCCAGACACAAACCATAACATTCTACCCCTGGCCCCCAAAGATTCATGTACATCCTTTATGCAAAAAGACATTTAGTCCATCTCCAAGAGTTGCAAAGTCTTAACAGTTTTAGCATTGCTAAAAAATCCAAGTCCCAAGTCTCCTCTGAGATGTAAGACAAACTCTTAGCTGTAATGCCCGGTACAAATGAAAACAAAGGGTTTTTTCATTTGTTTGTTTTTGGGAGGGTACCAGGGATTGAACTCATGACCTTGCACTTGCCAGGCAGGCGCTTGTGCCACTGAGCTAAACCCCCAGTCCAAAAACAAAGTTAAACACTTCCAGCATGCAATGGCACAAGATAAACATTACCATTCAAAAAGATATAAATCAGAGGATACAAAGGGATGGGACCAAAGCAACTCCAAAATCCATCAGGGCAAACATTAAGTCCTGGAGTTCCATGTTTAGCATCTGAAGCAATCTGGTTGTGAGCCACAAAAGGCTTGAGTGACTCCACCTTGCCATGGCACTTCTGGTAGTGGTAGCTCCCACAGTTTCTTTCTTGGGCTGGCTTTGCTCCCTCCTTGCAGGATTCCTTAGACAATCCACACTTCTGGTTTTTCCAAACTTCTGAGTTCTCCATTGTGCCTTTGGTTTCAGACTCACAGCTTCACACACTGCCCTCTCAGGGGCACACTGCCTGGCCTCCCAGGCCTTCTGAAATCGGGGTGCAAGTCTTTTTAACCTCAGAACTCTTGCATTCTGTATGCACCTAAAACCAGCACCATGTGGATGATGCCAAGGTCTGCTGCCAGTTGGAGCAATAGCCAGGCTTTCCTCTCTTGTGGCTGTTGGGGTCGAGTGCCTGGATCACTGGTCACTCGACCCCAACATAGCCATGCCACCACCTAAACATTCAACTGCCTTGGGCACTGAACCTGATTCTAAGGAATAAATTCTCTATGCCACCATCATTCTGGAAACTGCTGCAGCTGCCACCATTTTGGAACCTCGTGTGGCCACTACTGCCATTCTGGAACATGGTGCTCTGTGGCTTTTCCCCTCAAAGCAAAGTCTTTCATTTCTATAGTTTTGATGCTGCAAGGGGTAGAGACACGTTGCTTCCCATGATGCCACCAGCCCATATTTTCTATTCTTCTGTTCCTTCTCCGAAATCAAGATCTCAGCTCTATCTTTATAGTCCACAATTTTACTGGAGCTTCCTTTCTGGCCAGACTCGCAACATTTTAAATCATCCTGCCTGTCTCTTTGCTCTTGATTCACTAAATAAACCTGTCAAAAAGTCTCCAACAGTAGCCATGCCACCACTTAAACATTCAGCTGCCTTGAAACTTCTGCCAGATCAATTAGTCTGACACCCTTAATCTCAGTCTCAGGCAAAATCTTTGGACAGAAGCAAAATGCAGACAAACTTTCTGCCAAGCCATAACACAAATCGTCTGGAATCCAACAACCAATGTAGTCCTTCTTCTTCCCAGACTTTTTATTTATTTATTTATTTATTTATTTATTTATTTATTTTTTGTGGCACCAGGGATCGAACTCACAACCTCATACCTGCCAGGGCAAGTGCTTAAGCCACTGAGCCAAACACCCAGCCTTGGTTTTTTGAGGCAGGGTCGCACTATGTAGCTCAGGCCGGTCTTGTGCTCGCGTTGTAGCCCAAGCCGGCCTCAAACTCATAATGCTCCTCCTACCTCAGCCTCCTGAGTGCTGGGATTAAAGGCATGCGCCACCACGCCCGGCTTCTTTCTAGATTTCTATCAGCCTTCTGGTGTTCTGAGCTCTGACCAGAATCTCCCATACGAACAGCCTAAGGTGTTCCAGCTCTACTCTTTCAAGTGACATCTCTGAACTCTTCCCACAAGCCATTCCCAAAGGCTCTTAGACCACATGGTCAGGTATAGTCAAAGCAATGAACATACTCCTCCAGTACCAAATTCTATCCTGGTTACTTTTCACTTGTTGCTGAGATGAAACACCCGACACCCAAAATGAAGGATGGAAAGCTCTATTGAGCTCACACTTTGTAGAGATTTCAGTCCATAATCAGCTAGCTCCAAGGCA
>RJWM01035855.1:0-18622 GCA_004363535.1 Dasyprocta punctata | reverse complement strand
TCTAGCTTCATTTCAATTTAGAAAAATGAGTGTATATACTACAACAAATTAAAAACATCCACATCTGAATACTGATTGCCTATGCAGAGAAAATATTATGTGTATTCTTAATTCATTAATATGACTTCTCAAATAATGGCTTAGGATATGTTTTAGCCTACCAAATATATACATTTGTTCTTCTTTTTAAGAGGGATTTCATTTTAGTATGAATGTCAGTAAGAGATGACAGATGCAGGAGGATCATGACTTCATTGTGAGGGGTGAATAGAGAGTTATACAAATTGGCCAGATAGGGAAAACCATGCATCGCTTTTAGTTTGATGTTAAGCTCCACAAACATAAGACTCTTATGTCCATCTTTAAGGTATTTGGAAATATTTGTGCAAAATATGGACTACTTTTGTTAATTTAAGATAGTTTGAGCCAGGGATGAGCCTTATCTTGGTAGAGTTCTTATCTTACATGTGCAAAGCACTGGGATCAATTCCTAGCATCACAAAAAATAAAATTAAATTAAATTGAACTACACTTAGTTTTTGCTTGGAATGTTTTACATTATTAACAATGTAAATCATCTTGACTTTAAAGACTAAGAATATTTGTAAAATTGTTGATGGACTTTTTATATTTGTTCTCTGCTTCTATTGTGCTACATTTCCCTTTAGAATAGTTGTGCCTGTCGAACATTAAAAAAAAAGTAAAGTAAAATAAGATGTAAAATAATGTGTAAATTCCTGTCTGGTTTTTAAATGTTCAGCAGGTTTAAATTTTAGTTGTTTCCATTTGTTCTTTCTTGATCCTTAAACTTATGAAGACAAAGATATCAAAGAATTTCAAGCTATTGAGTTACATCACATTGTTTAGGACTTCATTGAGATCATAGGCCTTCTAGAGCTTTTCTATTGAAGATTAGACAAAAAGCTCTATTTCATCTTTGAAAGGTTACAATCGCATAATTTAAGAATCACAATTAAAGGGAGAAGTATTTTCTAAGGGTGATTGAGCACGAGCAAACATATTCATGGGACATTTTTATGACTACTAAATCCTAGGTTTAAGGGCAATATTTATTCAATGATTGTGGAGCAAAAGTGAAAAAAAAGAGAACAAAAATAGGAGCATGGTTTGAAATAGTTTGGAAAATAAAATTTATTGTTTCAATGTAAAACAATAGATTAAGTAGTAAAAATTAGAATGAGGTAGTCTCGTGAACAGAGGTAATTCAAGAAAATTTTACAAAATAATGCTTGTGTACATCTGATATAATCCTGGTAAAAGAAAATGAAAAGCACTAAGGAGACACTGAAATCATATGTCATCAGCAGCTACTCCGATGTTGCTTCACCTCAAAATCTCGCTGTCCTCTATACTGATTTAGTGGCCATGTTCTTTATAAAACCTAGGCTACAGTAGCTGGGAACATTTAATAGAATCTTAACAGAGTTGAACAGTTTTTAAACGTTTCAAAATAGAAAATAGAACACAAATGAATTATTTTACCCCTTATCATTTCTTGGTGGGAAGAATGAATTTGGGAATATAGATCACCTGAAAACAAGAAAACAAATAGCATATTTGTTGTCAGCAAATTACTTCAAGCATATGTGAAAAAAGTTGAAAATATAAAGATGGAAATAAACTTCACTGGTGATAACAGACTCCTCGCTCCTAGACAGTCTCAGGATTTTAACAAATTCCTGCCTTTCCAGTAGTTTTGTGGCTTTTCTATTCCCTGGCTTAGTGTCACACGAGTTATTTTACTTAATATTATTTGAGTGTCTTTCCTACTCAAGAATGTCCTTATCTAGTATTAGACTCTTTTTCCTCCTTTTTGTTATTAGTATTTAAAGCTGTTAACCTATCCATGTTAGGTTGTCCTCCTTTACTACTGATCTATATTTGGGCCACTTTGGAAAACCGGAAGAAACAAACACCAAATGACAGAATATTCACCTCTTTATACTACCAGAACTCTGTGATCTAAATGATTGAAAGTTATATTTGTGTCTATGAGGCACTTAACTAGAATAATTTTTTTGAGTCAGCATGCTATTTTCCTTCTCTCCACTTTCCCTTCCTTCTCCCTTCTTTTCTTTGCTTCCTTTCTTCTTCTGGTCCTTCCTGAAAAAGTCAGTCTAAAAGTATTTCCTAGGGGAGCTAAGTCACATAGACCCTCATATGGGACAGGAAAAGCAGTATCCTAGACGAAGATTGGAGCAGCGTTGCAATAAGGACTGTTTCTGAGAGAAACCAGAGGCAATTATGAAACTCAATGGTGAAAGTTACAGCCTGAATTTGATGAGAAAGCTGAAGAAGGCAGTGAGGAAAGCAACTGTTCAGTCCCAAAGTGATTGAACCAGGGCAAGATGTGGAGTAATGGAACAAGAATTTGAGGCAGGCAGCAAGAGTAAGAAGTCTGAAACTGATGGAAACATACGGGTTTGTGAATGAGTGGAGGAGGGAGGCAGTAAAGGTAATGCGAAAATCTTCATGTCAAGGAAGAGTGGGCTAAGGACGTGTGCGTGCGTTTGTGTGTGTGTGTGTGTGAGAGAGAGAGCGAGAGGGAGAGAGTGTGTGTGTGTGTGTGTGTGTGCGCACGCGCTAACATCATTTTCAAGTACAATAAAGCAGGGAGCCCCAGAAGATTTTAAACTGAAGAAATGTAGATTTCTTGACTTTATGAAAGAACAAACCACCCAAAGTATAAGAGAAACCACGATTATTCCCCATGCAAGATCAACTCTAATGAATACTTCCAGCAGCCACTATAGGAAATACCATAGTTTATGGACATCTGTTCAAATACTAAAAAATGGTTCTCGATGACACTAATTACAGCTGTGATTCTGACTAAGCCCAAACAAGCCATTCAAAGTGATCAGTTTACTAATAGTTTAACTACATCACATCAGAGAACTCAAAATATTTATGGCAGTATAAAATATTCTATACCCAAATTTTCAATGCGTAGCATAAACACCAGAACCATATCACATGCAAACAATTTCACAATCACTAAAAACCTGTTCAGTCAAAATTTTTCTGATTTGATGCATATAATATATTTAATAGACAGCAGCAGTTAAGCAGTTATCATCACAATGACTGTATTTTCTTTGCTGGAAAAAAAGGAAAAATTCCAAATGTGTTCTCTGGGTACTGGATACTGAAGGCCTAAAACTAATCCAGTTGAACTTCTAGAAATGAAAACTATAATGTCTAAAAGAAAAAAAAGCGCATTACTAGCTAGTATAGGTTTAAACATAAAATAAAAATATTCATTTTACATTGGCTTAATGTCTTTGATCATCACAATAAACTTTTTTCTTTTTCTCATTCATTAGTTTCTGAAAGTAGTGTGGGAAGTATTTCCGACTATTTGAAAAATTTTTACTTCTTTTCTGATAGACTTCTATCAGATGATGCTTTATATACTTCATGATATTTTGCTATATGCATTTGTTTATAATGATTTTATACAATTGTTAAATTATGTCTTACTAATTTTCCACTTCCCTATATCTCACTGATTTTATCTTTTTTATGCAAATGGAAAATTAGCACAAGTAGCAAAAAAAAGACAGGTAATTTTGTTCACATTTACGAATCTTACTATTAATCTCAGGTTTTTGTTTTTCAAAATTACCTTTTTAAAATTAATTTTTCATCTTTTGACAGCTTACTATTGAGCCCTGTTAAACTAAATCTGACAGACTTTTTTTCTTCATGAATTTGTTATTTCTATATTTACTATAAGTACTAGTGCATCAAAACTTACTTTTCAATAATTTTTGTTTTATTTACTTTATGTGCTTTTTTCCTTACATTTTGTCTACTGAGCAACCCTATTAATAGTCTGTCTGGAAACAGATACTATTTTTTACTTTATGTTATTATTCTAAATAAATGTATTCACCTTTACCTATACTTTGTACTATATATCTATAATGTGCAATTGTATATTTACTCAAATCTGTTCTGATTTTACCAAAAGTATGTTGTCCATTTTTGTTTTCTTGTGTTATTATGACTATAATATCTTGCTTTAAAACAGTAATATTTAGATCAACAATAATCTTTAATAAATCATTTGACAAATCTTCAATTCTATTCTTCTTAACTGTTCTAGAATTCTTTAGAACACCAGGCAATGACTCTTGGTTGCATTTATTTAATAATGAACAAAATGAAAGTGGACATATAAATTAAAAATAGAGAAAGATTTCAGAGTGTGACAATTATAAAAAAGGTTAATATTTTTATTTGATTTGATTTTACTTTATTTTGTTTTGTTTTGTTTTATTTGGTATTGGGGATCAAACTCATGACCTGGCGTTTTCCAGGCAGCTAACTGTGCAGCTGAGCTAAACACGCGGCTTGGGGTAATACTTTTAAAATGACATGCTGTTTGTATAATGTACCAACATATGCCAAGAAGAGGTGCTATAAGATTTTTTTACTATTTTCTTTTTTATGTTATTTTTAGGCTTATATTTTATGTATTTAAGTTCAAAGATACAATTTATGTATATATAATCTTTACAATCATTATAGGAAACTTGTACCTGTACATTACCTGTCTAGATTCTTCTTTTCTGTCTGTTCTCCTCCCCTCCTTTCAAACCTCCCTTCCCTCCCCATTCACAAATCTCTTTTCATTTTGTCATTCTACTCTCATTTTTCCCTTTTTCCCTTTCTTCCTTCCTCTGTTCCCCTCCTTAGTTCCCTTTTAATTTGAACAGTTTCTTCCAATTTCACAATATCTATTGTACATTTTGGTTCTCATTTAAATTTTTAGTTTCTCACACCAGAGAGATAATACATATTTACACATATGGCTCTGATCTATTTCACTTATGATTGTATTCTCAAGATCTATCCATTTAGGTTTAAATGTCTCAATTTTATGTTTCTTTATGATTGAATACTATTCCACGATGTAAAAAGAGAAAGAGCACACCTTTTGTGTCCACTCATCAGTTGATGGGCAAATGGGTTGTTTTCAACATTTCGTTTTTACAAACTGAGCTACTTTAAACACGGGGGTGCAAGTGTCATGCACGTATGTCTGTGGTACAATGCTTTTAATTATTCTGGGAAGATACCAGAAGGGGCATAGTTGGTTCAAATACAACCTCTAATCTAGTGTTTTAAGAAATCTCCACACTGATTTCCACAGTAGCTGCACCTGTCTGCACCCCCATCAACAGTGGAGAAGGGTTCATATGCCCTATAGGCCTGTCAGCATTTGTTACTAATTGTTTTCTTGATAATAGTCATTCTTTCTAGAGTAAGATGGAATCTCAGTGTTGTTCTAATTGCATTTTTTGAATAACCAGTGATGTTGAACATTTTTTCATATTATTTTTTTGCCATTTCTTTTTCTTCTTCTGAGAAGTGTGTATTTATCTCAGAGGCCCATTTTTGGGTTGGGTCTTTGAATTTGGGTGATTTGATGTTTTTTAGTTCTTTATATGCTCTACATATGAATGCTTTGTCTAAAATCCCACCTGGAAAAATATTTTTACACTCTACAGGTTGTCCTTTCACTTTGTTGGTGATTTATTTTGCTGTGCAAAAGCTTTTTAATAAGATGATATCTCACTGTTGATTCTTTGTGATAATTTTCACTTAGTGTTTTGTTCATAAACTCTTTTCCTACACCTGTGTCTTCAAGAGTTCTACCTATTCTGTCTTCCAGGAGATTTTGTGTTTCTGTTTTCATACTTAGATCTTTGATCCATTTTTATTTTGTTCAGTACATGGTAATAGATATGTGTCTAGTTTTAATCTTTGGAATGTGGGAAGTCAGTTTTTTCCAGCTCCATTTATTAAAGAGGCATTATTCCAGTGAATATGTTTGGCTCCTTTGTCAAAGATAAGATGACTGAATGTATTTGGAGTTGTGTCTGCATCTTCTAATCTTTTCTGTTGATCCATAGATCTTATTTTTGTCAGTATGATGCTGTTTTTATCACAGTAGCTCTGCAGTATAACTCCAAGTCAGGGATTGTGATGCCCCCTGACTTGCTTTTGTCACCCAGAATACTTTTGCTCTTCTACATCTCTTTTGCTTTCAAATGAGTTATAGGAATGTTTTCTCTAGGTCTGTGAGATTTGCTAATGGTGTTTAGATTGGGATAGCATTAAATCTGTATAGACATTTAGAAAGTATAGACATTTTCACGATACTGGTTCTTCCTACACAAGAGCAAGGTATATAATTTCATTTTCTGATATCCTATTCTATCTCTTTTTCCAGACTACAATTAAATGATTGCTTAGTTCCTTTTCAGATTGATTCCAAAGTATTTCATTTATGATGCCATTGTGAAGGATATTATTTCCCTAATTTCTTTAACAGAGTGTTTGTTATTTGTGTACAGGATTGCTATTGATTTTTGAATGTTAACTTTGTAACCAGCCATGATAGTGTATCTGTTTATTAAATATATAAGTCTTTTGTTAGAGTTTTGGGTGTCTTCTATGAAAAGTATTATTTCATTTGAAAATAATGATAATTTAATTTCTTCCTTTCCTGTCTTTATTCCTTTTATTTCTTTCTCTAGTCTGATTAGTCTGGCCAACATTTTCAGAATTATATTGAATTGAAGGCATTATAGTGGACATCCTTGTCTTGTTTCTGATTTTCCAGAGAAAGCTTAAGTTTTTGACCATTTAGTAGGATGTTGGCTGTTGGTTTGTCATAGATGTCTTTATCAGATCGAGATAAAAATCATTTATTCTGATTTTTGTTAGGATTTTTATCATGAATGGGTGTTGGAATTTGTCAAATGTTTTTTCTGCATCTATTGCAATGCACCTGTGGTTTTTACCCTTGGTTCTGTTGATGTGATGTATTATATTTATTGACTTGCATATGTTGAACCATCCCTGCATCTCTGAGATGAATTCTAGTCAGATATGTTATGTAATCTTCTTTATCATTTGCTGCATTCTGTTTGCCCATATCTTATTTTTAATTTTGTATCTTTGCTCACAAGGGAGATTGGCCTGTAATTCTCTTTTCTGTTTGGGTGTTTGTCTGGTTTTGGTATCAGGGTAATATTTGCTTCTAGGAATGAGTTTGGAAACATTGCTTTCCTTTCAATTTCATTAAACAGTCTTAGGAGCTATGGAACTCAGCTTTGAATTCATCAGTTCTTGGGTGTTTCTTGGTTGGTAGATTTTTAATTATATTTTCAATTTCATTGACTGACACAGGCTTATTGAGAAATTTTATTGCTTCTTGATTCAGCTTTTGTAGTTTGTATGTATCTAGGAATCTGTCCATTTCATCTGTGTTTTCCATTTTATTAGAATAAATGTTCTCAAAGTAAGTAGTGATAGTCTTCTGGATTTTTACAGGTCCTGTTTTTATTTCACCCTTTTCATTCCTAATTGTTTGACTTTGATTCTTTTCTTTCCTTTATTCATAAAGTTGGCTAAATATTCATTGATTTTATTTAATCTTTCTTACAACCAACTCTTCGTTTCATTGATTCTCTGTAACATTTTCTTAGTTTCAACTGTGCTAATTTCTGCTGTGGTCTTTATAATTTTTTCCTCATACATGTTTTGGGCTTGACTTATTCTTGTTCTAGAAGTTTGAGGTTCAACATTGGGCTGTTTGAGCTCAGTCTGTCTTCCAGATTTGGATGTTCACCACTACAAATTTCCCTCCTAGGACTGCTTTCATTGTGTCCCATATGTTCCAGTATTGATATTATCATTTAGTGTAGATGCTATTTAATTATTTCTTTAATTTCATCTGTAACTCATTTATTATTCAGTAGTGTGTTATTTCATTGCCATGTGTTCGTGCAGTTTTTGTGGTTTCTTTTGCTGTTGACTTCCAATTTCATTGCACTATGGTCAGATAATATGCACGGGATGATTTCAATTTCTTTGCACTTACTTAAGTATGTTTCATGTGTTACTATGTGGTCTATTCTGGAAAAAGTCTCACATGCCACTGAGAAGAATTTGTATTCTGATGTTGTGGGGCAGAATATTCTATGGAGAGCTACTAAGTCCAATTGATCACATGTTTGGTTCAACTCTGGTATTTCTGTTTGATTTTTTGTCTAGTTGATCTATCTATATGTGACAGTGAGGTATTAAAGTTCATTATTTCAATTGTGTCAGTACTCATGTGATTTTTCATGTCATTTAATGTTTGTTTTATATAGTTGGGTCCTCTTATATTTGGTGCATACATTTGTGATTCTTATATCTTATTATTGGAGTTTTCCCTTCACAAAGATGTATAGACCTTCTTTATCTCTTTTGATCATTCTTGGCTTGAAGTTCACCTTGTCTATAAAAATAACAACTACCCCTGTTATTTTATGGGATCCTGTTGCATGGAGTATTGTTTACCATTCTTTGACTTTCAGTCTATCAATTTCCTTTTGCATTTTAAGTTGTTCCATGTATGCAGAATCTTGTTGGATCTTGTTTCTTGATCTACTTGACAAGTCTTTGACTGGTGAATTGAGATCATTTACATTGATGGTTATAACAGACATGTATGGGTTTATCCTTGTCATAGTATTCTCTGCTGTTGGTTCCTTGTCTTTTCCCTCTGTTTAATTGCTTGCCCTGACTTCTTTATATTGGTGCTCTTGAATTTGGGCACACTGTTATTTCTTTGTCTAGAATATCTTTCAAAACACATTGTGGATCTGGTTTGTTGGTCATGAATTTCTTCAGGTGTTCTTTATCATAGTAGTATCCTACTCGTCCATTGATTCTGACAGATAGTTTGGTAGGGTACATCAGTCTGAGTTGGAATTTATTCTTTCAGGACTTCAAATACTTCACTCCATGCTTTATGTAACTTAAGGGTTTGTGTTGAGAAATCACTGCAATTCTGATAGGCTTTCCTTTATAGATGATTTGTTTCTTTCCTCTGTCAGTTTTTAATATTCTGTTCTTGTGCTGAATTCCTAGAATCTTAATTATTATATGCCTTGCTGCATATTTATTTGGGTTATGGCTATTTGGACTTCTATATGTCTCAATTACCTGAGTGCCAAATGCTTTGATGTTTGGGAAGTTTTCTGCCTTTACTTTCGTGAACAGATTTTTTAATGTTGTTTCTGCTGGCTCTTGCTTTTTTATCAAATTGATTTATCTTATGTTATTCTTCTTTGTACCATCTTCCGGTTGTTGGATTGTTTTTTCATAGTCCCTTGCTTTTTTTAATACTTCTTCTTTTTTATGACCATTCTCTGAAATCCTGCCTTCTAGTTCTGAAATTCTGTCTTCACTTTTGTTCATGCAATTTTGCAAATTTTCAATGGAATTTTTAATTTACTGGACAACTCTTTGAATCTGTTTCATGGATTCCATTTCTTTCCTACGTTGGGCATTTATGGTCTCCGTCATTTTCCTGTGCTACTCTATTTTTAATCTATAACTGCTCTGGATTTACTGAGTAAGTGCTTCATTATGTTCATCATCATCATCATCATCATCTCTCTCTCTCTCTCTTTTCTTTTAACTTGGGAGATTATTTCTGATCAGACTTCCTCTATTGTCTCAAAGACACCTGTTTCTGAACTTGTGCTATTATATTTTCAGAAATCTCAGACAGGTGAACTCCATTTTCCAATACCTTCTTATTCCTTCTACTTGTCTTGTGTGGGCTCAAAATCTAGGCTTGGGTTTTCCTTCTGTCTTTTTGTCATTTTCTATTTTTTAATTTTATTTTCTTTTTCTTTAATTTATCTTAGTAGGCAGTTTTATCACCAATTGTGAGCTTCTGGGAAATGTCTGGTCTTCAGAGGTATCTTCCATGTGCAGGAGTTTCTTGGCTTTTATGTTTCTCCTAAGATCCCACCTTCCCAATTTATTTATTAAGGATGAGGTGTTGGTATCTATTTGGTTCAGCAACTAGTCCTTTGCTACTACATTATAGTGGTGCTTATGACTCAGAACAGTCATGGTATTGTTACAGAGTGGAATACTACTAATTAAAAGAGGTATGACATCCTGACTAAGTAGTACAACTAGCAATAACAATAGCATCAAGCACAGTCTAGAAAATGACAAACTGTGGTAACTCTTTATTTGGTACCTTTAACCATAAGGGCAAGATCAAGAGAGAGAGGTGAGAGAAGGAGATGAATAGAATAAAATAAAATATATTTGTAAACCAAAAATAAATAAATAAATAAAGTAACAAACCAAAAATAATAAAAGAAAGAAATAGTAAAAGGAAAATGATACACATAAACAGGGAAAACAAAATTCCTCTGGTATCCTCTGTTCTGTGGAGGTATCAAAATCTGTCACATCAAACCTGCAGTAAGTCTAAGGATATGGACTGTGGCCAGTCTTTAGCCAGCAGCTTTCTAGCTGACCTACCCACATCTCCTTACACTCCTTGTCTCTGTCGCTCTCCTAGTTGCTGTAGCACCCTCAGACAGAGACAGCCCAAGTTTGCCCCTAGTCCCATGAACAGTTGGCACCTCCATGACCTTATGCTCTGTTCTGTAACCCCAACTCCTCTCATGTGCAGCCCTCCTTGTCCTACACTAGTGGTTGCAAGTCTTTCCTGCAGTGGTGGTCTGGTCAGAGCAGGAGGGAATGCTGACTTTCCAGTAAAAGTGTGATTGTGCAGCTAGTTGCTGACTGCAGGTGAGAAAAGTGCTGACTTTCCATTCCTTGTCCCCACTGTACGGGTTGCAGCCTTGTCCTTTCTTTCTTGCACTGATCATAGGGCAAGAGGAGTTGTGTTGTTTCTCTAGCAATACTCAGTGTCACAGCCATTCCCTAATCTTATTTTTGCTACAATTCCAGTTAGCAGTTATAATGTTCTAAAGAGAAAGAAAAAGAAAAAGATAAATAAAGGAAAAGAACTAAACAAAACAACGAAGAACCAAAAACACCTGGCAGCCTGTTTCAGGGGGAGCAGTTAGTAACCACCATGTGTGCCAGCAAAATTTGTTGCCAGTCTGCATTGCCCTTTTTGCAGAAAAGCAAAAGAAGTGAGGGATCTTTTATTATAGGTCTATCCTGGGTGGATTGAGTTTGCCTGAAGGTTGGTTTTCCCTCTGGAGAAGACTGACTTTCTGCAGTCTACTATTTTGTAATACAATTAATTTACATCTTTAATTGAAAGTCAAAAGATGCCCAGATCTGCTCCCTCCCAAATATATATATATATATATATATATATATATATATATATATAATATATATATATATATTATATATATATATATATATATATATATATATATATATGGAGGTATTTTCAAAAGAATATATACCAAAATACACATATATAGCAAAAGAATCTCTCTCTCTGTCTCTCTCTATATATGTATATATACATGGAGGTATTTTGAAAAGAATGGGAGAAAACTTCCCAAAATATTATTTATTAAATGAGAAAAACTGAGAATACAGCATATAGGGTAAAAAGTAACACTTTTCAAAGTCTCTACCTCTCTTCACATTGGTTAAATCACTTCTTTTATCTCCATAGAGGTGATCAATATTATCTCTATATTTTCAATAAAATTTTGGGAGAATATTTACTGTGGGTTTGTTAAGAATATGAAAACACATCTCTTCACTTTTGTTTTCAATTCATCAATTATAATTATTAAAAGAATACACCAGTTTATAAAAATATATACTTTGTTTTGCTATGGAAATTTACTATCTAAAAAAGATATCATAACCTTAACTATTAAATTTCTGATTTTCTAATCAGAGTTATAATGAAATATTAAAATGTGGGGTAAAGAAACAAATAATGCAGTTACATTTTTAAAGAATTTTCTACAGATTCTTTTCCTTTCTATGTGCTATTAATATGCTAAACAGTCCATCAATAACTAATTATTTAACAGAAACATGGGTATGCCCGATAGAGGCCACGTTCTTTCCTATACTTCATAACCTGAATCTCAAATTGCTAACCCTTTAGCAAGGTGAATTTTCTGACATTTCAGATGTTATTAATTATTTTTTCATTTTGCTTAATCTTACCATGCTGGGTAACTTGTCAGATTCTTTTAATTCAGACACATATAGTTGCATGCTAATAGTACTGAAACACATTAAGAATCTATATTTTCTGACAACTATATTATATCATCTTGAGCATTGCTATATTTTATATTTCCATGTGTTCTTTTAGTTTGAGTGACACATAATGTAGTAAATTGCTTTTGCAGTTGAATATATTTTCTTGATTTTAACCCCAAGAACTTTACCCCCGATAAGTATGATATGATTTTTAAAGGCAAATATTATTGTAATAAACTAGAAATTCTGTTATCTTTGTCAGTGACAAGGAATAGCTCTTTATTAAGAGTTGAGCTTTATGTATAATTTGTTTACAAATATTACCATTTAGTTCAGTATTTAGAGTAAAAGCTTTTCCATATAATGTAACATTTAGCTTTTAGTATTTTCCAAAATCCATAGTATTTAGCATTTGTCTATTCTAAAGTAATTACTGAGTAAAACTCTTGTTTTAAAACATTAATCTGAAACAAAACTAGCAATATTGAATTGACCTAGTCATATTCCATACTTTCACCATAAACTATTTCCCCAAAATCAGTAATTTGATAAAGAGGCTACATTAATATAATAGTTTGGAAATATCTTTACAGTTGCAGAAAGATGAATGCTATTCTCCACCTGGAGATAAATAGTATGGATTCAAAATGATTTGACCCCACTAAAAATTATATTGATCTCTGTATTAGCATCACAGGACTTCCAAAGCAGGTATCAGAAACCAAAGAGAATTTACTGTCCCATTGTTCAAAACTCTTACTATCCAAAATCAGGTGTCTAGAGGGTCACCTTTCTCCTTTAAAAGGCCATAGAAAAGAATGTTTTCATCTTTCCCAGCTTTCTAAGAATAATTGGAATCCATGCCCCACAACTATATCATGCTAACCTGTACCTGTATCTTGACATGACATTTTTCTACCATCTCTATCCCTGCATATACTTTTCAGTCTCTTATAAAAGTGATAATTGTACTTGAGACTCACTTCATGTGCAATGATTTTATTTTTGAATGAAGTCAGATCATGAGGTTTTGAGTGGTAATTAATTTGACCTGAGTGATGGTGGATAGAAATACTAGTTAAAGCATCACAATATCATAATCTCCATTTATAACTCTAAAGAAAATATGAGAAAATACTTCAAACAAGTGAAAAGTCTCATAGATAAAAATCATTATAAAAGTTAATGTCAACTCAGTTATTTGATTACCATAAATTACTGCTGTGCTTTTTTTTTGTTGTTGTTGTTGTTGTTGTTTTTGGTAGCAGGAATAGAACTCACAACTTCATGCTTGTCAGGCAGTCGCTTGCTGCTGAACTAAATCCCAGCCCCTCGATGACCATAAATTACTAAAAGAACTAGCATACATGCTAGCTCAAAATATGTTCACACTGCATATCATTACTCATAAAATGTAGTATAATACTTAATATACTTTAACTGAGACTGCCATTTCACTAATGTTGGCACTATTAGACGGATCACTGCAAGCTCATCATTTACAGGACCATTTAAAAAAAGGAAGCTGCAATTAGAGCTGATTACCAACTCATTCCTAAAGGAACATCAACACAAATCCCACCTGAATTGTTCCCTATTTACCTCACTCATTTGTAAGTAGGGTGATTTTATAACTTGTCTCTCAAATCAGGACACTTCTGATAATGCCAAGAAGCACCGTTAAGAATTACACTAAAGCACCAGACAGAAAAAAGAAAGTATGCTGCACTTTTTTCTTGTCAACTAGACTTTTGTTCCCACATCTCTCTCTAGCCCCTAAAGTAAACAGGAGTGAGATTCTATTCTCTTTTCAAGTTCTTTCCACATACCTTTAGAACTTCATTGGTAGTACCAGTAAAATGTATTTAATATTCAGCCTCACTTGGATTGTGTCTTTCAACATCTTATTCTTCTTAAATCTGTATTCAATCCTTTCCAATGGAGGTGATTTCAACATTTCTTCTACTAAGGAGTATAAATTGGAGATTAGCATCTTTCTTTGCCATTTGAAAATTATTCCTTGCCAGAAATATCGCTTCTTTCATGAAATTCACAACTTTGCATTATGCCCTGAAATAACCTTTTGCTGTTATCCAATCACCTCCTTATCACTTTTGCCTCTTTTTTCTAAAATTTTAATATCCAATTTATTATTTCTTTACCCGGCCTGGCCTGTGTTGATATTTTAATGACCAAAGATTTCAGCTGTAAGCTAGGCATGGTGGAACATGCCTATAATCCAAGCACTTGGAAGGTTGAGCTGGGAGGATCAAGGTGAGTTTTAAATTATCCTGGCGTACATAATGAGTTCAAGGCCAACATGAACTACATAGCCAGATCCTGTCTCAATTTTTTTCAAACTGTATTATTCAGTTCCTTGGAGTCAAAAATGCTAACATAATTTCCCTTTCTTTCTGGCAATTATTCACTTGAGAGAACACTGCTACCTATAAAAATCCCAGTTTTAAGCGCCTTCCCTGAAAACCTTACTATCTGTTTCTCCAGACCATTACGGCTACTTCCCATTTCTCATGTATCATTAATAAACTAATTTGTATTTACCTATTCTTAGTGAGCACATGTATGTACTGTGATAATTCTTATCTAACAGAGAAAATACTCTGAATTCCAACATTCACCTCAAGCTCTTGTCTTCCTAGTATTTAGTTCACATTGTAAGAGAACTCATGGAAAGTGTTTTCTACATTCTCTGTCTGACTTCCCTTCATAGTCAACTATGTCATACTGTCATCCCATTAACTTCATTGGGTGAGGTGGATGCAGGAATTTCTAGTATTATAAATAATACTGTTTTTCTGAACTCTCTCAATAGCATGGCATACATTCAATTATCTTCCAATTTTGAAATACCTATTTCAGTCAACATTGTGGACACTACATGATCCTGTCTGTACTTCTACTTCACCACCAACCTCTCATAAGCAACATTTCACAAATAATCAACACTAACATACACCAACACTCTGTGTTGTGCCCTTGATGTTCTCTTTCTGTATTCACTTTTAGAGGTATCTATTCCATGCTCTTAGCTTGATGTTTCTTACATATACTATTGAGTTTCATTTTCTTTAGCTACAGTCTGTACATCTGTGCCTATATCTCCAAACTCAGATATCTAATAAATTACTGTCTTGTTTACTTTCTTCATTGGTTGGACAAATAACCCACACTCATAAATTAAAAGAGGGAAGATATATTTTAACTCACAGCTTGTGAACATTTTAGTCCATAGTTTGATGGTTCCAACACACCACAACATGACAGAGGGTCATAGAGGACAAATAGTTGGTGATGTGACAAGCAGGAGGCAGCAGTCTTCCTTCCGTCTTTCCATTTTCATTCCATCCATCCTACAAATCTATAGATTGTTGTCACTCTCACCCAGAGTGGGTGTTGCCCCTTCAGTAAGTTCAGCATCCACATCTAGAACATTCTAAACCAATCAGTAGACTAATTCACTCCTAAATGCCCCACCTATGAGTGCATGAGGCTTTGGGGAGACATATAGCTATAAGCCAAAACATTCTGCATTTGACCCCTCAAAGTCTTACATGGATCTTTATGCAAAGTGCATTTTGTTATATTTCTAATTACTTCCAAAGTCATTAGAGTTTCAGCATTGCTTAAAGGCCCAGGTCAAATTTTCCTCTGAAATGTAAGACAAACTCTTAGCTGTACGGCTCTACAAAATGAGAAGAAACATAAACACTTCCAACATACAATGGCACAAGGTAAATATTTTCATTCCAAAAGGTATAATAGGAGGATAGAAACAAATGAGACTAAATCAAGAACAAAATTCAGTAAGGCAAATATTAAATTCCATAGTTTCCTGTCTAGCATTTGAGGCAATTTTAAAGCAAGATGTGAACTCTCTACGGTTGGTGGCCCTAGCCCTATTGCCCTGTTGTTGGTTGCAGCTCTCCTGGGTTCTCCGTTGGAACAAATTTGCTTACTCCTTTCATCTGTTCTCAGGTTATCCATGTTTCTAAATTCTTCAACCCACTGAAGTCTCCACTGTGCATTCAGCTTCATACTCACAATTTTACATACTGTTCTTTCAGGGAACATACTACCTGGCCTTCTAGGTCTTTTTCTGAAATATTGGTGGAAGCCTTCCTGACCTCACAATTCTTAAATTCTACATACACTGAAAACCAGCACCATGTGGATGCCGCTAAAGTCTACTGACAGTTGGACAAGTAGCAAAGCCTCATTTTCTTTTGGTAGTAGGGCTGAATACCTGTATGACTAAGTGCTACAAACTAGATCCCAAGGAAGAAATTTCCTATGCCTCTTCTATTCTGAAACATGGAGCTCTGGGGCTCTAGTCTCAAAGCAAATTCTTTCACCTCTGTAATTTTAAGGCTCTACAGGGTGAAATCCTGCTTATTCTTGTGATGCCTTCAGGGCATTTTTTTCTATTGTCTGGTTCCAAAGTACTTGAAATTTTATTACTAATCTTTTCATCAACCAAGATCTCCTCTGCTCCTCTTTGGAGATCCCAGCATTACAAGACCTTCCTTTCTGTTCAAGATCAAAAGATCTTAGTCATTTTTCTGAGCCCTTTGCTCTTGATTCTCCAGGTAGAGCAGTCTAAAATCCCTGAAGGTAGCCATATCACCACCTTAACATTAGACTGCCTTGAAATTTCTTCTGTCAGAGTATTTAATCTACCTTTAATCTCAGACTCTCAAATGTTTCGATATGAGTAAAATGTAGACAAAATTTTTACCAAAGTGAAACACATGGCCTGAATTCCAATGTCAATTCAATACTCCTAACTGGACCCTCCTGAGTCTCATCTTTTACTGGCTTCATTTGATGAAAATTCTGGTCTTCTGACTTCTGACCATAATCCTTCATCAAGCTTGCCTCAACATTCTAAGGTTGCTATTCCAACATGTTTAAACCTTTCCAAACTTCTCCCACAAATGAATTCCAGATTTCTGAACCCTAACACTAACTCTAATATTGATACTCATCTTTTTACTGTTTTGGAGACGTTGTTTATGATTCAATGTATATTTGCTATTGGTCTCTTAATCAGTTTTCTTAATTGAATCATGATAACTTATATAAAAGTAGAAATTTTTCTATTTTTTCTATATCATCCACTTTGTTGTTACTCTATTTTATATACAATTTCTTGTGTTTTTATATATTTGTGGCATATGCTGAAGTGACTACTTTTTCTCTGACTTTATATATTTGAGTCATTACTACTTTTATTGTCAACTAATGGTTTATCAATTTTATCTTTTCAAATAATTTGATTTTGTTTTCCTATTTATTTATTTCTGTTCTAATATTTATGATTTCCTTCCTTTTAAAAATTTTCAATATAGTTTGCTCTTCTTTTCTAATTCCTTGAGTGTTAAAATTACATAGAACTTTAGTGTAAGTATTCTTTTTTGACAGGTGTACAGGGCTACAAACTTTTTCTTGGTACTACTTTTTGCAACAACCTCTGTTTTGAAAATCTGTGTTCTGTTTTTTTGTTTCAATGTCTGATTTAATTTCATTTTTGGTTTTTTTCTTAAACCCAGCGATTGTTCGAATACATGTTAGTTTCCATATATGTGTGAGCTTTTCCGTTTTGCTTTTCTTATTGGATTTTAGTTCCATTTCATTGTGTTCATAATGGATATGTGAAACAAATTCAGTGATTTTAAAATTCATAATTTCTGACTTTGAATGTTATACATTCTGGAGAATATTCCAAGCATACTTAAGAAGAATGTATTTCTTGTCACTGTTCAGCAGAAGTTTTCTTTATATCTCTATTAGGTTCCTTTTTCCTAAAGTGTTTCCAAGGACTTGGCTTTTATTTTTACCAATTCCTTATAATTTTTAAAATAATTTATGGTGATTTCAGGTAGCTTAAAAGACAATGAAAAGGAGCAGTAACTGAGAATATTGGCCTACACAGGGCATTTAGTAGTAATTTTTTTACTTCGAAATATTTCATACCTTTTTCTCTGCCACTCATTATCATTCTATATTCTTTATTTTTCCTCATCAAATATACTACACCAATGGAAACATATTCTATAAATTTAAATTTTTGTTTCCTTCTTTTTCCTTTAAACCACAAGTGTGTAGAAGTTTCTGGCACATAGTGATTGTCAGTTACTTGAAGGATGAAGGAATGCATGTATTCTTTAAAATGTTCTAAGATTTATATGTTAGTGGACAGATTTTTTACAAAGGAAAATCTTGATTCAACAAAATATAAATCAAATATGTGTCAATATTTTATTCAAATCTTTAGTAATGCAACATTTTTAAAGTTAATTCTTAGTAAATACAAACAACATAAAAAGGCAGGAATAAAGAAATGGATTGAGAGTTCCCTCCAAGATGGCCGCCCAGAAGACACCGTGACCGGGAGGCTCCCTGAATACACCATCAAAATGCCAGAATATAAACTAATATAATAACAGAGAGAAGGAAAAAAGAGGGAGATGGGTCCTCTGGACCCAAGAAGAATCTAAAACGAGAACTGTAGCCCACGGAAAGAGTAAAAGAATGAAATAAACAAAGGCGG
>RJWM01035854.1:0-18607 GCA_004363535.1 Dasyprocta punctata | reverse complement strand
GCATTTCCTGAAGAAACATAAGCATACCCTCGACCCCAAATTTAATGCTGTACTGGGTGCTTTTACTGTCCATTATAAAGATCCTCCAAAGGACCCCTTTTAGCCTTTATTTGATTGCATTGTCTTTCTGCTGTGGTAGTTTCATCTTTATTAGAATTGAAAAAATTTTAATGGTATATATTGCCAAGTGAAACCTCTTATGAGGTGAACTCACCCTTTTGTTTGTGAAATTTAAATTGTGGGCATGTTTAGAAAGTTTTAGACTTGAAGATTATAAGGAATTTTTGTGGTAAGAGCCTTATGTGCAGAGAAAAAAAGCTGCCTTTTGTATTTAGGCCCCCAGGGCTCTTGCTCCCATCTTGGGCTGCGGCTCCTGTCTCCCTAGCTTGAGGTGGTGGGGGTGGCTGGCTGGTGTGCAGACAGACTGTGGGGAAAACCTGGGCTGTGTGGGGATGCATGCATGGCCACAATCGGTTGCTGCCAGCTGACCCCAGGCTCTGGGTACACAGGTTGTGCTCCTGCTCTGGCCTGGAGGCTGCACTGCTATTAGCGATCTGAGTGCAGGTGGTGCTAGCGCTTTGTAAACTTTTGATGCATAAAGTGCATACAGGCGATGGGAAAAACAGGGCCTCAGGCTGAGTGCTGCGGCTGTGCTGCCTGCAGGCGGCTATTAAAAGGCTTGGCCTGCCCAGGTGGATTTCGCTCTGTAGCATGTGGGAAGCAGGACCATTTGGGCTTTGGTCCCTCCGTCTGCCTATCGCTGCCTGCAGTGGCAAGCAAACACGGCTTATGTCCCACCTCACCAAGCCAGGGTAGGCTAGGCCACCTCTGGGAAGTTCTCTGTGCCTTACACCATTTATATGTATTCTTAAAGGACAAATCCTGAAACAGTTTTAAACCCTGACGGCTAGAAGTGAAATCTAGAGATGTCTCATCCCCTGAAGGAAGTCTCAGTAGATGAAACAACTTCTAGGGAAGCAGCTTCATAGATGGCCCTGTGCAGACAGGGCTCCCTGGCACAATCTTGTCAAAGCAAAATCTTTCGCACAAATTTATACTTTTACATGCAGGAGCCTGTACTAGTTGAGATCCAGCCAGTTTCTGAGAAGTCCCCAAGATATCTTTCTAGTTGTCTTATAGAAAGCTCTTGGTTTCTTTTTCATGGCATTGATCTCTTCAGCAACCACACTTTCCTAGGCTCCAACTTTACATGTGCATCTTTTCTGGTCAAACTGCAAATTTTTCAAATCTTTATATACTGGGTTTCCACTTCTGCTTTACTATACTCTAGAGCCGGCTGTTAGCTATTTATTGACATGTAGTTGTGTGTGTGTATGTGTGTGTGTGAGATGAGCATAAGCAGCTTCTCGTTTACCATCTGGATCATGCCATCCTCTAATAGGCTTTTAATTGATAACTTAATGGTGAATTAAAAATTATTCAAGGAGTGGATTACCTAAAGCTTCAACATGAATTATTTAGAAATCTGCTTTCGCATCTGTTCAGTCTACATCAATAGCTAGTTTTTTCTGCGCTCATTTTAGGGTTCTAATTTTAATGTTTCTTTGTGAGTTGAAGTTTTAGGACTCAGTAGACCATAGATCTGGTTAGGGTCACTATAGTAAAAAATTTCATGGCACTTGCCCAAGGCTGACAGAAGATATCCAGCTCTTTCAAGTTTTACTAGGTTACTTCTTCAATGTCTCATCTTACTTCATGTCTTCCATTTATGAAAGCCTAATATTTATGAAACCTTGCGAATGTCACGGCTGCTGGTATCTTCCTTAACAGTACTGATGACACCACCAACAGGTGGTCTTCCAAATTCTCAAGTCCTGGAGTACCTTAGTGACAGTGTATTCCTTCAGTCCTCACTAAACCAAACTATGCCATACTATGAGCAGAAAAGAGGTGTTTGTACCCTCCCTTCTCCATGTCCTACTTTGTCACTTGTGTAGGACTCTGCTCCTATGCTTCCTCAGGGAAGTTGCTCCTTACATCTTCCCTTCTCAAGGTACCAGGCCAAAACCAAGACCAAGTTAAACCTTTTTATTCTAATCATTCCCAATTACAATTATGCCCAAGTATCCCAATTAGGGAGCAGTCTGTTGGCAAAGTTCATTTGATCTGTTTTTTTTCTCCACCCACAATGAATGTAGATAAGTGGACACCTAAGCTACTTGGTCCCAAGCTTGCCTCTCATATCCAGGGATGAATGAGTTTTCTTTAGGTCATCTGTGACATCTAACAGCACATTCATCGGCATAGGCTGAGTTAGGAATGAAGGATGCTCCATTCCTTTATCTCTTTCTGAGCTTTTCTTCACAGATGGTGTGGCTCCCTGCTGCACTTCTGACCTAGCTGCTACTACTTGTTTGACCTCCCTGTATTAAAAACTTTGTGTTAGTGTTTACTTTTTCAATATATGTAAATATTTTTCCATATATGTGAATCTTTTTATCTATATTCTAGGGATCTGCCAAAACACAACTGATTGAAGAGAAATAAGAGGCAGGGAAGCCCGTAACAGGCATAATGAAATCTTAAGACTAAACCAATGAATCAGCTAAAGAGGTAAGAACCTCCATAAGAAAAAGAACTGACCTTTTGAGCTTTTGTCCCTCAGGGAATATTAGTTTTACCTTTTCTACCAAAATGATGACAACCAGGCTGGGAACTCTGGTTGGATTATTTATTCAATGTGACAGCCCCTCCTCCCCTTTCTCTCTCTCCAACAGTTACTCATGACCTTTCCAGACTCTTCAAGTTTTTTTTTTTAAAACAAACCTCATCAAAGAATCAGAACTAGGTGAATAGGCATTAAAAACCCAAGTTATCTTTGTTTCTCTTTTTCTCAAAAAAAGATTTCACAGATGATCTTTACTTATAGAAATGAAAGCGGCAACTGTAACCTTTTAAAAATGCTAAATTACTGATGCTCAGCAAAAGAAAGTTTAGTAGCTCTAACTGGTTGTGTAGTAGAGGGAAAAATGAAATTTTGAAAAAAGACTGTTGATTACAACACTCTAGTTAAAAGACAGATTGCTCAATGGGAAGTGGAAGATCACAGATCTTCTGCTTTTGGAACTAAATGATAATAGTGTTTTAATATCCTAAGAAAAATAAAAACCCCCTCCCTCAGTGAACTGTTCAAATACTGCATTGCTTGAATAATGTGCTGAGTTAAGTAGGGAGGCCTGCAATGTGGTAATTACTCCAAGGAGGCTGCAGGGAAAGGAAAGTACATTCCAGACACCTAATCATTTACAATTGAGTTTAATGAGGTAGTAATTTACAGCTTTGGGGGTGGAAGTATGGAAAGGTCCCTGCCAGGAACTGGGCAGACTCTTTAAAATCCTGGAGTTTAATGAAGGCAGTGGAGGGTGGATTCATACAGCCGAACTCGTGTAATTCCATCTGCTCAGTGCTTGGACAAGGAGTAAATGACAAGGCACTTGGGACCTACATCTGGAAACAACATGTTTCAAAGGATTTTATAAATCCTGTGGTAAAAGTAGAAAAAGAAGAGGAAGAGGGAAAAAAAAAAAAAACAGGTAGAAAAGCACAATTATGGGGGGATGGGAAAACACTGTAAAGAGGGTCCATTGCCGGTTCACTTCAGCTCAAAGAAAAACATTTTCTAATGTCAAGATCAGTCATTGATTATAATTGCCAAAACTTGCTTTGGGGAAGCAGAATTTAGGGAAACAGAAAGTACTGGTCAGGATTCTGGACAGGATTTGGGTGAAGACTGTGGAGTTCAGTGTTCACTGAACTACGTGACCACCTCTTTTAGTTTTTCAGCAGTGTTGCTGTTACTTCCTTATTGTCATCATTTTTTGGTTTGTAATATACTGGGTTTATTTTACCTTCTGTTTTTTATTTCTTTTTAAGTGCAACTTGCACAAGAAGACAATGTGTATTTTATGGACTGCGTGGGCAAAAAGTAGCTACTGGACAGGCCCTTCATTATGTTATACCATATATACATATACATAATCATATAAACGAAATCAGGATTTTTTTCTTCTCATTTAGCAAGATTGTACTTCATATTTCATTTTATACTACTTGTATTTCATCTCTCCCAAAAATGCTCCCTGATTTCCAAAACTTTCTTCTGTTTGTAATCAGGCTTCCTCATTGTTTCCTTCTCCAGTTGTTTCTGAAAATTGGAATACAGAGGAGCACATTTGTTGTTTTTGAGGAGTGTAGGTCCGGGTTAAAACTCAACACTTCGTCAGGCAATTATAAAATATTTCAGAACAAAATATGTGACTATAAGCTAGGCAGTCAAACAGTGTTAGCAAGAGAAATGAGATTCATTCAAAGCAAGTTATATTACATATTGTGATCACAAACACATTCACAATCATTATCATTGATAATGGTATTTGAGCATTTACTCTGTGCTAGATGGTTTACATCTAGCAGTAATCGAATGAATCTGGCAGAACTCTAATAAGACAAGTTATACTTTGGTCTCATTTTTTTCTGATGAGAAAAATGGAACTCAGGAGTTCATAACTCAAGATCACCAGGATAGTAGTTAGAAAAGCGAATTCAGACTTAAGTCTGTTTAATTCTAGAACCTATAGTTTTAACTTCTATGATGTATTGCTTTGAATTTCGTGTTTGGATATTATAGAGACTTTCAAAGTATTTGGTCAGGAAGAAGAATGATAATCCCAATGACCCCTTAAAAATAATTTTGTTACTCCTGAAGCAAAACACTCTGTCTTTAAAGTGTTTTGTATGATATTTGGACTACTGAGCACAGAAAAACTGAATTTTCCCCATTATGTAATACTTTTTAAAAATAAATCATAAACTTTAAAATTTGGCTTAAAGAGGATAATTGGCTTTTAAATGCTTTGTTTTTCTACTTTCCAAAGAAAGAACTGTTTTCCATGTTTTAACTTTGAACATATTCTTTTGCTGATTAAAAGTAATAAATAAGTTTTTTGGTAGTTTCTCAAGATCTGCAGTGTATTTTTGAAAGCCTGGGCAAAATTTCTATACTGGAATAATAATTATTCTTTGGAAAGCACTGTATCCCTGTCTACAATAAGAAACATGTGGCAAGGTATTTAGTTATGGTTTCAATCCACATGAACTAGAGGGGACTTTCAAGTTAAATAAATCTTCACATGTGTGACAAAAACAAGCTCCACTATATTGTTGGTTATGGCAGCAGTGAAACCTGAGACCAAGGGTGCTAATGGGGGGTGGTAGTGGAAAAAATTAGAAAATTAAGTCTTATTTGTCCCTCTTTCTAATCTGTGGAGTGCCTGATTATTGCCATTTTCCTTAGTACTGTTAGTTTATTTCCAGTTTAGAGAATATTGTACTGTTCAATTTTAGGGAAATTGATATTTTATTTGAAAGAAGTATACTTAATAACTCAAAAAACGGTTTAAAAGATCATGGAACTAGTAAAATAAGCACTCTTCTATTCCCTGGATCAGTGAGTATCAGTTTATGTTGAATCATTGACATGGTATCAGATGTTGCTTCTACGATGCCAGAGTTGATATGTATATATCTCCTTGCAAATGCCTTTTTTTGGCATAAGTCAAATTCATAAAAATTAAGGCCAGTTAGTGATTGTCTTTATGTACTTTGGAGAAGTACATGAGTGTATGATTTATCCAACACGAATGGAGATAGAATTTTTCCATTGAATAGATTTTTTTCAGACATTTTACCACTTAAAATGCCAGCTTTAAAACTTATAATCAGATTCAAAGGATATCGTTACAAGTTATATTAGTTGTGTATTTGCCTTCTTAAAAAGGTGCTGAATATAGCTTAAATTTATGTTTATGACATCAGATTACTATTATAATTAACTGCCTTGTGCGACCCATGTATTCTGCTGTATTATAGGAGAATCACTGCTGAAATATGAAAGGATACTGAGGTACGAAATGTTGCGTTAAGGCTGAATGGAACCACACCAGATCATTTGCATTCTTGGGAAACCTTTTGGAAATTGTGTGTGTGTGTGTGTGTGTGTGTGTGTGTGTGTGTATGTGTGTGTGTGTGTTGGGGGGTTGTAGAACATATTCCCTCTAGTATCAGGCTCACAGTGTTTACTTTTAAGTTTCTGTGGCTGAAATACTCACCTCTAAACCTATAGTTATGAGAAAGCCCTCTCTGCTCCTCCTATGTAAGTCCTGGCTTTGTGACACATGCTGAGGTCATGTTGAGGCTGTGATTGTTCCATTTCTCATTTTGGATTGTGTAGTAGATATTTGAGACTGCCAGATTACTAACCTCTTAGTAAGCAAGGAGTTTCTCTAAAATAATGTTTATTTTGCAAAATATTAAATGATTTCACAACTCTTCATCCCAAATCTTGCTTCTGTTGTATACCCTACTTTGCTAATGATCCTGTCATCTAGTTCAGTTTCTGCTATCAGAGTTTTGGTTGTAGCATGGAGCTTTAGGGCATGTGGTTTTAAGGTCAGGTATATCTGGGTTTAAAATTGCTCAATTATAGGTATGTCAATTTATCTCTCGCACCCACCCATTTAGTGGATACTCATTGAATACCTGTTATGTGCCAGCCAATGTTCCAGGCTTTTAGAATAGAGTGCTTGGAGTGTACAGCCCAGTTGGGTTAGATCGGCAGTAAATGAGTAAATGTGTGATATATCAAGTGGTGGTAGTGCAAGGGGTGTGCAAGGGGAGTGTGAGTAGTAGAGATAAGTTGGAGATGTTATGAAAGCTGCTCCAGTGGAGTATTTGGGAGAAAATCCTCATAGGAATACATGTAAGGCATGATGGGAGGGATAACTTACAGTTACTTACAAGAAAAACTTCTACAGAAGTTTTATGATAAAGGAAGGAAAAAATGAGCTACAGTAGCTGAGCCTGAGTAGGGGATCAGGTGAAAATTTTATTTTAAGATATTTTAGCATTTTTGTATGCTGATATGAATGAGTTGGTAGAAAGCAAATCTGAATATATAAGGGACAGAGGCCATAATTATTGAAGAAATGTTGTTTTTGAGTTGCCAATACAAATGAAATGTACTGCATAATTGAAGGACACAGGCTCAATTTGGAGTCCAGCGGTCCATCAACTACCAAAGGAAGGCTAGCAGAGATACCGATATGTCAGTAGACACAACAGTTAGGGTACATGCCAATGCCTTTTTTTGATTGCTTCTGTTTCCTCAGTGAAAAAGAATTCAGGGTCAACACCTGAGAGGGAGGTAGGAAGGATGCATAGGATGTTTGAAGAAAGAGAAAGAAGTACAGGCTGGTTATCTTGGGGAGTAGGAGAGTGAAGGAGCAACAGATATATAGTCAAATTACTGTCAGGTTTAAGAGCCCATTTGTGATTAGCGATGATAAATGTAAAGCCAGGTCAGTTGATCTCTTTTTATGGAACACAGTTCTCCTGCTTTTCTCTCTCTCTCTTTTTATTTAAGATCGAAAAAGTACTAGGAATTTTTGCTCCTGTCTCCCGTTTATAATTTCTTTCCTCTGTTCTTATACTCTTAGGAAAGATAGTTTATCCCTTTTGAATTTCTAGATCATCTTACACACACACACACACACAAATCCCCTTGTTATATTAATTTTAAGCTGCAATTATTTATTTACATTTTGCCTCCACTCTTACCCCTACTGTGAATGAATTTCTACTCCTGGTTCCTAGTGTAATGACCTTATATTATAGATTTTTATTGCTTATGTAATTTATTATTTACTGAATGGAAGACAGGAGAGAAAGTTTCACATTTACTTTCATATATTTGGTACTTATAGGTAGCTTAATTCCTGATATTCAAATATTAAACCTCAAGTCAACCTTCACTTTGTACTTCTAGAGCTTATCAGTGAATTTTTCCCTTTGGATGCATTTTGAAAATTGCACTTATTTACTGAATATTTTTTTCTTGTATGTCTAAATGATGAAGATTATTTCTTGACACCACTTTAACAACACAAAATAAAAATATTTATTTTCCAACAACTGTTTCCCTTCCAGGTAATGGAAAATTACACAAAACGTTTCTAGGTCAACTAAGGCAACTGAGAAATTTTGATTTTGACCACAGCTGAGGCAATTTGCTGTGGAGATGACTGGAGGCACGGAGGTTCCCAAAGCTAGTTGGGGGGCTGTAATTGATTCCAGATGTTCCCTGAATAACACTGAAGATAACTGTCCCAGAGGTAGATTATTGGAGAACTCTTTAGCTGTTTCTAATAAAATTTCCTTTATAATTCCAAGATATTTTTTCTTAGATGCATACAATTATCCAAGCATGAAGTAACAGACCTGAAGGAAAACTATACATGATTGTCAATGATTTTCCATTTCTCTCTAATTATGAAAGGAATACATAGGCTCAGGGGAAAAAGTGGAAAAATATAGGTGTCTAAAAAGAACAAAAAATATAATCTGGATATTTAATATGCATAATTATGTAATTGGGATCATTCAGAATGTAGTTTGTGTATTAATTTTTATGTGATATCCTGAACTTCATCCCTCATGATAACAACTTTCTTGACGTATGATTTCAATACACTGAGGATATTATAATGTATTTTTTTTCTCTACAGTTTTCAATGTTGTCTTGGAAATTTATAGAAATAAGTACCCTGGTGCTACCTCCAGGGCTGGGGTGAGAAGGAACTGAAAGTCATTGACTGATTGATTTTATGTTCTTCTTGGTTTTTTTTTAAACAACTCCATATTTAACTAATTTTTGTGTTGGACTTCATAAAATTCTGGAAGAATACAGTATTACCTATCTAAATTTTAAGTAATGTTACAGACAGCTTTGTATATATAGCCATAGTCTCTGATTTACAATGGTTCAACTTATGATTTTTCAACCAAAAGATGATATGAAAGCATATAAATTTGGTATACACTAGATGTTGAATTTGAAGTCTGATCCTTTCCTGTGCTAGCAGTATGCAATGCAATACTCTCAGTGCTGGACAATGCCAGCATGTAGTGTCTCCCCATCAGCCCCATGATCAGAAGAGTAAAGAACCAATACTCTGCTCTCAACATTTTTTTATTGTTTGTTTTGTGTTTTTTGTAATTTCATTATGTCTACAAAATGCCCATTTTGAGCTTCTGATTCTGGCACATTAAATGAACTTTTTTTGACTTACAATGAGTTTATTGGGACATAACCACATCATAAATTGAGAATGATCTGAATATGTGTGTGTGTGTATAATTATTTCTCTGGAGTATATAAACATAGACATAGAATTATTAAACCAAGGCACAGATACTATTAAATTGTGCTAAATTAAATAATACCTAGAGAAATGTTGTACAACTCTAAATTGTAGTAGCAGTGTACCAAAGAACCTGCCTCAAAGTTATATTTTCTTGCTTGTTATTTTCTTTTTGCTGGTTAGAAAGCAACACCTCACTGCTATTTTAATAAGCAATTATTTTATTATGGTGAGGCTAAACTTTTTTTTTTGATACCGGGTATTGAACTCACAACCTCGCACCTGCCAGGCAGATGCTTATGCCCCCGAGCTAAATCCCCAGCCCGAGGCTAAACTTTTATTCACATGTTTTTTAATGAAATATTTTTGCATGATTTTTAAAAATTTGATCATATTTCTTTGCTAATGTTTCTATGGGACTATCAGTATTTTTCCAGTAGATAATTGTTGTAAGCTTTCAGTAGATTCTGTTAATCAGATAAGGAAAGTCACTTTTATTTTTATTTGCTGAGTTCTTTAAAATTATGAACTGTTTTTAATAATAAAACAATCCACTTTATTCATCAATTTAAATTTAATTTCTTTCAATTTTTGTTTTGTTAAAGTGGTTTACTCACATTAATTAGATTTCCTGGTGTGAACCCATCTGAACTTGGATTTCTTTTATACATTGCTGAATTCAATTTCATATTTTATTTAGGTATTTTAATTTATGTTTTAAAATAAGACTGCTTTATTCTTCTTGTAGTAGTTTAACATGTTTTTGGAATCAGACTTATAAAATATCATAATATTAGTGGGGAAACATTCTTTACTTTCCTATTCTTTGAAAAGTAACATTTTGAGTGATTGGTTTGCAAAACCAGATTGGCCTGAAAGTGTGTGTGTGTGTGTGTGTGTGTGTGTGTGCGTGCGTGTGCTTGTATATGTGTGTATATATGTATGTGTGTGTAATGATAGATTTTTCTGGTAGGTTCTCAGAAGAGGTGAACACAGCAATTCCTTCCATTACTGTATGCCTATAACACTCTTCTAATTAAGACTTAGGTTCGATTGACCTTTCCTTGAAACCTACCTTCTGTAAGTTGCTTTTGCCAATACAATGACCATAGTGATTGTTCTATGGTAATTGTAGGTCTTAGAGATCTGGAGAGCTTCTGTTTTTGTTCTCTTTGGATCTGCTATTGTGTAAATAAACTCACAATAGATTGCCATGGGTATGGGGGATAGTGGGAACAGAGAGGTAGAGAGATGGAGAGGGAGTCACAGAGAGCAGTCTAGCCATTCTGCATTCAATCCAGCCACCTCATTTGAAGCATGGGACATGTGATCAAAGTCATATGGAAGCTCCAGCACCAGCTGAGCTGATTTGTCAACAGTGTGAGGTTGGAATAAGTTGTCTCGCCCAAGCTCTATCAAAATTTCCAGAATCATGAGAAGCAGTAAATGATTTTGTAGCAAAGTCTTATGTGTCCTTAGGTCTGTTTCATTCTTATATGATTTAGTGTAATTTTAGCATCTTTCTTTTCTACCGGTGTCTCATATTGTTCTTAACAGTGTTTCATTCCATTTTAAAAGCTGGGAATGCAATTCTTTCTGCTTATTCTTGCTGTTCAAAATCTTGTAGCTACTTTTGTCCTTTTTTTCTCTTTCAGATGTGTTACAGCATGTTTTTGCAATTTCCCAAGCCCTTTGAAATTTTGATTAGAATTGCAATAATTTGTGAATTATCTTGGGAAGAATATTTGCAAGATTATCATTACAACCTGAATCACAAGTGATCTTTTCTTATTTTCAAATATTGTTACACTTCTTACTAATTTTGTTGCCTTTATTATTTTATTCAGTTATTCATTTACTCATTCAATCATTATTAATTCAGAGGTACTATCTTTAAAGCTCAAATTTGTAGCCCACTGCTATCAAATGTGTATGCTTTGTATATTTATCCTAGAGTCTGCAATTATTTTATTCTCTACCTTTATTTCTCTGTTTCATACTTTTTCTATTTTTTTTATTTTAATGTGGTAGTTGGACTCATTATATACATTAATGGCAGAACCCTTATGCCTGCTTCTTGCTTGGTCACTGAATGACCAATTCTCGGGTTGCCTGTGAAAGGTAAGACTGAGCCAAGCTGCTCTATATAGCCAAGGCAGATCCTGAAGGAGCTCTCTGATGCCACATTCATAGCTGGGCAGTGAATTTTTTCTTGAAAGAGAACTTAGTCTTATATATCTGTGTTTTACTGGAGCCTATTTTCAAAAGCATGGGAGTCATGGCCCTGGCACTACTCTATGGGTGGAGAAAGTTTGTTGTCAATAATGTCTGCTGCTTCTCCAAGTGCTTGATCCAAGCACTTTATATTTTTCTCAACAACAGTTTTCCCCTTTTCCCCCAGGTGGGTGTTTATTTGGCTGCTTAAAAGCTGCTGGCATAACTTGACTTACAGCTTCGATGGAAAGAATGATTGCAAGTCCCCCAGCATGTAGCTGTTCACATATAAGCCCAGCAAGGCACAGCCCTGATTGAAAAAGAGGCCTCACTGTGTTCTTGGGAGGAAATCTCAGTTAAGTTGCGCTCATGGCTTTCTATTTAATTAAAACCTCTTGATATGCCACTGCTACTGTTTCATCTCCTTACAATGCTTCAGTGCTTTGCAGACTGTGTGGACTTTCAACCACCAGGCTTTCAGTGGGCAAATAGACTTATATTTTCATTAATGCACCATTGACTGATGTTTCCATTTGTCCATGTCCAGAAGATGATAGCTCTGCTATTTTCACTGGGCACTTTTGTCCTTGAAGCAAATTAATCAAATTCAATTGGTGTCATCACCTAAAAAAGTCCATAAACCAAATAAAATTATTTTCTTTTTTTAAACATTACCTATTTCATCAGTCATCTCGATTAAAATCTCCTTAGGACCATCTGTTTAGTGAAAGAAACATAAACTAGAAGTGGAGTAGCAGAACCCTGAATAGGTTTTTATGAAAAAATGATACAATTAAACAAAGTAATATGCATTGAATTTCCAAAGAAATATTAAAACCTATTTGTAATAAGATAATATTAACAACTAATTTAAAACAGTAGTCTGTGATAAAGATGTTTTAACCACTCTTAGGTAATGGAAACTGCTTATTTTAACAATGCTTACTTAGAGTTGTTGCTACCAAATTTGCTTTTAAAACTCCAAGTATGGCATACCATTTCCCAGAATTCCATTAGGGTATAAATGACATGTAAAACTAACTAAAGACTCTAAAACCAAATAAAACTAAGTAAAGACATTGAATACTATGGATAATAGGAGATCACATTCCAGAGAATAGAAGAAAATTCTACCAGCGGCAATGACACAGAGGCTTGAATGGAATGAAAAGAACATGATAGCTACATATTTGCTAACTAACACCACGAAGTATGATAGGTTGGAAAATAGATCAGAAAGAGATTTTGACCTACTCCCACTATCTGGCCTTAGCTCTGAAAGACAGAAGGCTTGCTGGCCAAAAAAATACTAGCCCACCTCCTCCACCTCATATATATGAATTCTTTTCCAAAGGCATCAAATCTACTTTCTTCTTTCAGACTCCTGTCTGCCATCAGCCATCCTTTCTACTCAATGACAGCACCCTGACAGTTGCTTGAATTAAAAGAGGAGAATGGCAATGGATTGTTTCCCATAATGTGCGTTTGCTTCAAGTATGTGGTTATACGACAGAGAAGAAATCAAAAGCATGTAAAGGATGTAGGTAAGCCTTCTGTGGCAGTATACCTTGTCAAAATAAAGGTTTGGATTGCATCCCACTTCCCAGTAGAGTCAAAGACCTAGAGCCACCCCCAAAAGGCTGTGCATATCCATGCATCTGAGATAGAGATTTGGTCAGGATGCAGATGAATGGAAAAAAGGGGCAAATAAGCTATATCTTCTGGTGTCGTCAAAAATAAGGTCTGAATAGATATCTCCTTGTTTAAGGATGAGAAACAAAAACAAAATAACATGAGGTCCATAAAATATTCTTGAATTTACATTTTCCATACTGTTATAGTTTGGATAAATGTCCTTCAAAAGTCCGTGTGTAAATCTTTGTCCACAGGGTGGCCCTACTGGGAGATGGGACCTCGTGGGTGGTCCTTAAGTCATTGAGGGCCTAACCTTGAAGGAGACAGTGGGAGCTCAGCCCTTCAGAGGCCCAAAATGATGAGTCTTCCTCATCTTGGACTGGAAACTCTAGTACTATGTGCTAAATAAACCTTTTCTCTTTCTAAGTTAATTATCTCAGGTATTTTACTATAGTAACATGAAACTGATATACATACCATTATGAATATTCATAATGTTATTAGAAACTGATTTTTTAAAATTCATTTTTATTTTTATTTTTTATTCTTTTTAGAAACTGATATTAAACCTTTAATGACTATATCTTATATTGAATGGATGCACTAGTATTTTCTTAGCTAATTACTTTATTGTCAAGCATTTGTGCTATTTTTGCTAATATAAATATGTAACAACCAAATTTGTGCTAAAAATTATACTGCAATTTAAAATAATTTTTGTAGGACAAAAAATTAATACATAAAAATCAGTAGTGTTCCTGATACCAACCATGAAACCACCAAGACAGAAATCAAGAAAACAGTCAATTCACAGCTTCAGAAAAGCTTAATACGAGTTCATATGAGTTAACCAAACCCAGAAAGTGCCAGGTTTCCACAAAAAAAGTATATTACTCTGGGATAAAAAAGAGATCGAAGAGACATTAGAAAATGGAAAAACATACCCTGTTCCAATAAGCAGAGCTAGTATTGTCAAAGAAGTCATATTACCAAAAATGATATATAGATTTAATGAGATTCCAAAAATATATCAATAGCATTCTTCACAAAAATATTAACCTAAAATTTATATGGAACTAGAAGAGAACCAGAATAGCCAAAGCAATTCTGAGCAATAAGAAAAAAGCAAGAGTCATCACAATCCTGGATTTTATGTTATACTACAAAGCTACAGTAAAAAAGCAGTATGGTACTGGCACAAAAACAGACATATTGATCTGTAGAACAGGATTAAGAATGCAAAACAAAAACAAAAACAAAAACTTAGGTATTTGATCAGGGTGCCAAAAACATGCTGGAGGAAAGATATCCTCCTTAACAAATGTTTTTCAGAAAATTGACTGGTTTTCCACATGCAGAAGAATAAATCTAGACCCATCTTTCTCATCTTGTACTAAAATGATATAAAAATGGATCAAAGATCTAGATATAAAATCAGAAACACCATATCTTCTGGAGAGAAAAAAATAGGCAAAACTCTTGAAGACATAGACATAGGCAAGAATTTCCTGGACAGAAATCCAACAGCACAAGAAATGACACCCAAAATCAACAAATGGAATTATATCAAATTAAACAGGTTTTGCACAGCAGGGGAAACTACTACCAGAGTGAAGAGACTACCTACAGAATGGGAATTTTTTTGCCAGTTACTCCTCAACAAAGGACTTATATCTAGACTATATAGAGAACTAAAAAAAACCCCACAAAATTAAAAATCTAATAAATATGGGCAATTAAAATGAATAGGTACTTCTCAAAAGAAGTACAAATGGTCAATAAGTACATGAAAAAATGTTCAAGATCTCTGGCCACCAGAGAATGCAAATTAAAACAACACTAAGATTCTATCTTACTTCAGAAAGAATGGCTATCATCAAGAATTAAAAAAAAATTCTGGGAGTGAGATTGTGGGGGAAAAGAAAATATTCTACATTGTTGATGGGAATGTAAATTACAATCAATTTGGAAATTGGCATCAGGACTTCCAGGAAGATGGTGGAGTAGTAGGATGCAGGGAAAACAGCCTCTCTGAGAGACACTGTCTAGACGTGGGAATACACCATCTTGAGGAAGACAAAAAGGAGGGAGGTGGGTTCCTTGTACCCAGGAAGAACCTGAAGTGTGAATTGAACCCCAGAGAGAGAGTGAAAAGAAAAAATTCAACTAAGAAGAAGGCGGTAGCTGGTGGAGCCTTCACCCGGTGCTGGACTCACTGTGCAAGGGGAGCTGTTGGAGCCCAGTGGCACACAGTTGTGGTGTTGGTGGCAGCTGGCAACCCCAGGGCCTCTGTGGAACCATTCCTCAGTGGAGGAGAGCAACGGATGTGGAGGACTGTGCTGGCTGGCAGTGAGTGCAGAGGGCTTGGCCCTCCCATGGGACAGAGTGATTTACCAGAAGCCATTCTGGAGTCGGGCCAGATATGCATGGGGCTAAAACTGTTGCTGGCTTCCCGCAGTGGTTCCTAGCTGGGCGCAGACCTGTGGAGACTGCTTGGATGGCTACAAGCCTGAGGAGGCCGTCCTCAGGGCAGGCCTGCTAAGGTTGTCTACTACTCAGTCCACAAACAGTTGCCGGCTTGTGGGGATACAGTGCCATGATTTGGGTTGCTGTCTCCACAGGCTGTTTACCAGTGAATCTAGAGAGAAACCTGTAAGTGGACACTGGAACTGAACTTTTTTTCCCCTCTCTTTTTATTGCTTCTTTTGTTTAGTTTATTATTATTACTTTTTTCTTTGTTTCTTTCTTTGTTTCTTTGTTTGTTTCTTTCTTTCTTTCTTTTTTTAGTGTGAGTGTGGCTTCTGCCCTCCTTTTGGGTGTGGTCTTGTTCTGTTCTCTTCTTTGTCTCTTTTGGCTTTCTTTTCCCTTAGTCTTCTGCAGTGGTTTCCCTAAGTTGGTGGGACCCATCTTTGTTCTCCAACCTACGTACAGTCTCTTTCTCTTTTCTCACTTTTCTGCTTTTTCTTAAATTCATTTTGGGTCTGGACCCTTAGGGACAGAATTGATATTCTGTGAACCTAAGTACTATATATGATTGTTTTGCATTCTGTTGTATGGTTATAAATTCAGTTTATATGGTTAGGGGTTGTAAATCAGGGGTTGGATCAGTTTACTGTTTTGCTGGCTGTGTTTGGTGCTGTGGTTACCACTGCAGCCAGAATTAACTTGATTGAACTGGATAACTGTTGGCCTTGATGGTCCAGGCCTGGGATTGACTGGGGGTTGCAGAGAGAGCTGAGCTAGGTGAGCAGTGGTTTCTCATCTCTGACAAACTGAGGAGGTGGGGTTTTCCAATAGACTCAGAGCCCAGGAACCAGTTACACCTGGAAGATATCTCCGGGAAGTGCTCATCACCTGGAAGTCCTTAACACCACCATTAAGGTAACCCAGTGCAAGCAACTAACAGGTATCACTTTAGGAATTAAACTAAAAAAAGAAAATAAATGAGAAGACACTTAAACAGGTCACAATCCCAGACACCCAGTTCAACAAAAGCAAACCCAGGGGGCAATGAGGCTGGAAAATCTGAAAGCCCCCTACAAGGTTTCTTTGAAGTGGTAACAAAGCAATTGAATGAGGCTTTGGAAAAAATGAAATCAGAAATAATCTCTCAAATAACCACAGAGATTATCAAAATACACACCATGCTTAGTGATGTTAGAGCAGATACAGACAAAAAAATAAACGAGCTTAAGCAAATTGTGCAAGGACAACATAGGAAGCAAATGGATTCCATAAAGCAGATTCAAGCAGATATCCAGAAGAATAGAAACTCCATTGAAAGTACTTAAAGCAGATTAAGACAATGTGAGGACAGGATCTCAGATATTGAAGACAGGCTCACAGTTAGTGACCAGGAAAAGAAAGATTCTTCAAACTAGTAAGGAAACACGAGAAATCAATCCAGCAGTTGCTTGATGAGACAAAGAAAAATAACTTAAGATTAATTGGAGTCAGTGAACAAGCAGGAGAGACTACAAATGACATTAAAAACATCCTTACAGACATCGTTTCAGAAAACTTTCCTGGTAGAGAAGAAGAATGTGACATACAAATAAATGAGACATATACAACTCCAATTAGCAATGATAAAAAATAAATTTACTTTCAGGCATATCACAGTCAAGATTCCAGAAATTCAACATAAGAATAAAATTTTAAAAGCTGCTAGGGAAAAGAAACAAATCACCTATAAAGGAAAGCCCATCAGAATTACAGTGGACTTCTCAGCACAAACTCTCAAGTCAAGGAGAGCTTGGAGTGAAGTACTTCAAGTTCTAAAGGAAAACAACTTTCAACCCAGATTGATGTATCCTGCAAAACTATCTTTCAAAATAGAGGGAGAAACAAAATACTTCCATGATAAGGAACAGTTGAGAAATTCACGACCACTAAACCAGCACTCCAAAATGTTTTGAAGGACATTTTAGAAAGGGATGATAAGTATTATAGCTCCACAAACCCCAATAGGAGGAATCTACCAGGAAAATAGAAAACAACATGATAAGGATAAGTCAATACATATCAGTTTTAACCATCAATGTTAATGGTCTTAATTCACCAGTCAAAAGACATACACTAGCAGAATGGATCAAGAAGCAAGATCCAACAATATGTTGTATACAAGAAACACATTTAACTCAAAAATATACCCATAGACTAAAAGTTTAAAGGATGGAAAACAATACTCCACACAACAGGAGTTCATAAAAAAGCAGAGGTAGCTATTCTATTTGCAGATAAAGTTAATTTTAAGCCAAGACTGATTAAGAGAGACAAAGAAGGTCACTATACATTGGTAAAGGGAACAATCCAAGAGGAAGAGATAACAATCATAAATACATATGCAACAAATACTAGTGCACTCAGTTATATGAAACAATTATAAATGGACATGAAAAATCAAATAAGCCTTAATACAATTGTATTGGGAGAACTTAATACTCTGCTGTCACAAAAAAACAGGTCAACTAGACAAAAAATCAACAATAAAATGTTAGAATTAAATCAAACCTTTGAGTAAACGGACTTAGTAGATGTTCATAAAATCTTCCACCCTACAACTGTAGAATATACATTCTTTTCAGCTGTACATGGGACATTCTCCAAAATAGACCATATACTGGTTCATAGAACATGCTTGAGTAAATGTAAAGGAACTGAAATTATCCCATGCATACTATTAGACCATAGTGCAATGAAATTGGAAATCCATGTCAAAGGAAACCACAAGAACTTCATTAACACATGGAAATTAAATAGCACACTTCTGAACAATAATTGGGTCACAGATGAAATTAAAGAAGAAATTAGATAGTTTCTACAGTTGAATGACAAGGACAATGCAACATACCAGAACTTGTGGGACACAATGAAAGCAGTGTTAAGAGGGAAATTGCTATTGTAGTGGGTGTTGTTTCCCTGGTTTCTCTCTCAGTGAGATTGTTGTTCGTATACAGGAATGCTGTTGATTTTTGAGTGTTGATTTTGTAGCCAGCTGTGGTGCTAGGTCTGCTTATTGAATCTGGGGGTCTTTTGGT
>RJWM01035853.1:0-18727 GCA_004363535.1 Dasyprocta punctata | reverse complement strand
GGTGCTTAAGCCACTGAGCCAAACTCCCAGCCCTAGTTTTTTGAAACAGAGTCGCACTATGTAGCTCAGGCCGGCCTTGCTCACGTTGTAGCCCAAGCCGGCCTCAAACTCACAATGCTCCACCTACCTCAGCCTCCTGAGTACTGGAATTAAAGGCATGTGCCACCACCCCCGGCTTGTAACTAATTTCTTGATCTGGTTGGTAAGTTTGTTGAATTTTTTAAACCACTGTCCTTTAAACTGAATAAATATGCATTTTTTCAAATACTTTTTGTACATTCTTCTGTTTGTAGAATATATTTAATTATAAAGGTCAATTAATCCCTTGAAACACCTGACACATGGTGTTTCAAGGGATTAATTCAAGGTGCTTTCTTGTGAAACTGATGTGCTATTTATCTCTCAAAATTCTGTAGCTGGTGCAACACAAAGTATGATCCAGCATTTTACAGCAGTAATATCACATAGAAACTTGTCAAAAAGGAAGATTCCGGGCCCCATCACACACCTACTGAATCAGTTTGTGGACACAGGACTCAAGAACACACATTTTAACCAGGTTATTCTGAGGCTCACTCCAGGTTATTCTGAGGCTCACTCGAGTTTCAGAAGCTCTGCTTTAAGCAATAGTGATAAGCAATAGAGGACTTACATGCAAGAGGCTGGACCTTGAGTCCAAGGAAACTTGAGCCAGATGCAATCTGGTGTCCAGAATTACACCCATGGCCTTAGCTGTAGCATAGATTGCTTCATGTTGGGTTTTCTTTCTTTGGGGAACCAACCTCACCTAGACCGGTCTTATTTTATGGTAAGGATGATCATTTTTCAATGACTCACACCAAAACATCTGTGTCAGTCATAGAGCCGTGGTTCTTTAATCATATTACAAGGTTTATAATTGGTCCACACTGGTCATGATATAAGTCACCCAGAGTAAACTCTTTGTTCTAACACTGAATGAAAGGGAAGTGTGTTGATTCAGAATTACCCAGGAATGAAGACTATCCTTAATTCACATAATAATCCATCTGTGTCCTATCCAAGGAAGGTTGTCTTCCTTCCTTCCCCCTGTCTTTTGCCCCTCCCTTAACCTCTTCATACACAGGACAAACAATAGAAGGTCCCTTTTTGATAGTTTCTTAGGATATCAATAAGTTACTGCATCAGAACAAAAACCAGAACAATTGGCCAAAATCAGACATCTTTCAATTATTAAAATGTTCTTTGCATAGATGAATAAACTAAGCTGAAAGACAGTTAACTAGCCATCATGGATAAAATCAGAATAAAATTTATTCTAACTTTTGGTTCTTATCTGATGTACATTTCACATAATTTGAAGAGCCAGTTATTTTAAAATATTTTTTTTAAATGACATCCCTTTCCTAGAGACATACTTCTTCTCCTTTAGAGGATTTTATCACTACATCACTAAATAACATGCATGTGTTGTATTTCTTTATTTTTTTCAGTTTTAGTCCTCATCTATTGATTTTCTACTAGGGAAGATGAGACTTTAGATTTTTCAAATACCCCTGTCTTTTCTATCCTACCACAAACACATTCTTCCATTAATGCAACCACCCATTCACTCACTCAGTAGAGTATATTGAAATTTTAGTCAAATAAAATTTTAGCCAAATTAATATTCATTATTATGGCAAGGTAAATCTCATTCAAAGCTGAGACATGTGACAGGGAATCAGAAAGAAGTGGGGGTAGCTTGCCCATTAGCTGTAGAGTGGACAAGAAAGACATGGCATTTTTATATAATGGAAAGCTACTCAACTATAAAGAAAGGTAACCTCAAGGCTCTTGTAGGTAAATGGATACAACTTAACATCATGCTCATGGATAAAATGACCCAGGGTCACATGGGTGAACATCATATTGTCTCCCTAGTATAAAAAACTAAAGGAGTTAGTAGGATTCAAAATACACAATATATATTGTGAAAGTGAAAGGGGAGGAAGTGGCCATTGTTAATCTATTATAGTAATTTGAATCCTGTATTGTTTTCATTGTTCTGTTTGGTTTGGTTCTATTCTGTTTCAATTTGTCTAGTTTCAATATATTTGATGGCATGGACAGCTATTTCAAAGATAACAAAACACATTATGGTAGCCATTACTGATTTCCTATTACCTTGTTTTGAAGCCCTGTATTGCTTTCATTGTTTTGTTTTGAGTGATTTTATTCTATTTTGATTTGTTTGATTGTATTATATCTGATAATATAGGCAACTACTTAGAAGATAACAAGAAGCATTATGGTAACCACTGTTGTTTTACTATTGTTTTGAAGTCCTGTATTGCTTCTATTGTTTTGTTTTTATTGATTTTTTTATTTTATTAGGCCTGATGATATGGGAGTTATTTTGAAGATAACAACTTTGAAGTCACGTATCATGTTCATTGTTTTGTTTTGATTGACTCTATTCTGTTTCATTTCATTTGGTTTTATTCTCTTCAAAACAAAGAAAGAAAGAAAGAAATCAAGAAATCAAAAAAGAAAGAAAGCTGAGACATGTAGTTCACTACAGTTGTTTTCCTTTTCTTCACAAACTTTTGTGACTGTAGGCTTAGAGTGGCCAAAAGTGGGTGAAAAGTTAGTAACTGCTGGGGTTTTTTTTTTTTTTCTCATTTGTTCATATGCTTTGTTTTCCATTAAATTCCTAATCTAACCCTAAACTCCACCAGATGTCTAAAACTTCCATAAATATATTGTGAAACACAGTGCTAGACAGTGTAATAATTTCAGCTTCAGAAAATCTCTTTTGGAGCTCTTCGATTGGCTTAATTCTGGATATTGCCTGTTATGCCTAATGCTCAGCCACTGTAAGATCTCCATTCAATCTAAAGATTCCTTTCCACATTCTTGTTAAATCCATTTTTTAATTCCTATGTATTTCTCCTTTTTTAGTTTGTGCCTTTTTTTTTTTTTTTTTTTTTTTTTTTTTTTTTTTTTTTTTTTTTTTTTTTTTTTTTTTTTTTTTTTTTTTTTTTTTTTTTTTTTTTTTTTTTTTTTTTTTTTTTTTTTTTTTTTTTTTTTTTGTCTGTACTGGGTATCAAACTCACAACCTCACGCCTGTCAGGTGGGCACTTAAGCCACTGAGCCAAACTCCCGGCCCTAGTTTTTTTGAGGCAGGATGGCACTAAGTAGCTCAGGCCGGCCTTGCACTTGCATTGTAGTCCAAGCCAGCCTTGAACTTACAACACTCCTCCTACCTCAGCCTCCCCAGTGCTGGGATTAAAGGCGTGTGCCACCATGCCTGGCTTGTACCTTCATTTTAATAAATTATATCTGTTGATAAATCTATGGAAAATGAAATTTTTCAGTCCTTGAATATCTTTTAGTCTATACTCATATTTGCTTATAAATTTAGCAAAATACATAATTGTAGGCTAGGAACATTGTCAAAATAATAATAATGCAATCTCAAAACTAACAAAAACTAACAGCAATTTTTATGGAACTAGAAAAAATATTCTAAAACATATGGAACCAGAAGAGATCCACAAGCGCCAAAGCAATTCTGAGCAACAAGGCCAAAGCATGAGGCATCACAATCCCAAACATCAATTTACATTACAAAGTTACAATAGTAAATACAACAGGGCACTGTCTAAAAAAGACATATTGGCCAAAGGGGTTGGATTGAGAATGCAAAAACAATCCCAGGAACCATCAGCCACCTGATCTTTGACAAAAGGGACAAAAACATACCCAGCAGAAAAGAGAGCTTTGTTATTAAAAGGTCCTGGGAAGCCGGGCGTGGTGGTGCATGCCTTTAATCCCAGCACTCAGGAGGCTGAGGTAGGCAGAGCGTTGTGAGTTCGAGGCCGGCTTGGGCTACAATGCGAGCGCAAGGCTGGCCTGAGCTACATAGTGCGACCCTGCCTCAAAAAACCTGGGCTGGGAGTTTGGCTCAGCAGCTTAAGCACCTGTCTGGCAGGTGCGAGGCTGTGAGTTCGATCCCCAGTGCCGGGGGAAAAAAAAAAAAAAGGTACTGGGAAAATTGATTATCCAGAAGAATGAATGTAGAGCCACATCTCTCACCCTGTACTAAAATCAAATGAAAATGGATCAAAGAGCTAGAAATAAAAAAAAAAAAACTCTGAATCACGCTGGAAGATACAATAGGTAAAATTCTTAAAAATGTAGGTGTAGGCATGGGTTTTCTGTTCTTATACAACTGAGCTCCAGTTGTATAAGGAACAGAAAAATACTTCTTTCAGCTATTCCTCTGACAAAGGACTAATATGTAGAATAGATAAAGAACTCAAAAATTATCCAAATAAAAGACCTAATCAAAAATGGGCAATTTTTTTTTTTTTTTTTTTTTTTTGCGGCACCGGGGATTGAACTCACAATCGCGCGCCTGCCAGGGCAGGCGCTTAAGGCACTGAGCAAAAATGGGCAATTTTTAAGCAAAATATTTTGAGCAAAATAAAAGATAATAGAAATATGGGGAGCATTTGCAAATGACAAGGGAACCAAGAGATGGAGGAAAGGGGAAAGAGGATGAGGAATAAAATGAACTGAGATGCATTATGCACGTGTGCCAACTCAATATGAAGAAGGTGATCATTGTGTATTAGAAATATGTATTAATAAAATAAACAAAAATTTTAAATGCATTTGGTGGACTTTATGGCTGTATTTTTAATTGATTCAACACCATTTCCTAATAATGCAACAGTGAACCCAGAAAATGTACTTTGACAAAGTAATGAAATGTTGCACAGTACAAACTTTAAATTTGCAAGTTTTATGGCATGTTGTTGTGTCCTTAATTCACATGTTTTTAATCTTCTGAAACAGAGAGCTCCCTCAATGATTTCCTTCAGGCTGTTTAGGGGATCTCCAATAAATCTGATTCCTAGTGTGCTTTTGTGGAAGTGAGAGCCCAGGAAGTATCTGATGATCTGGTAGGGGAGAATGTTGTACTGAAAATGAGGACTAATCAGGCCTTCAACAACTCTCTTGTTAGAGACAATACGCTTTTTCAAACTTTTCCCACAACAATTTACTCAAAATTTAATTCATATATTTAATGTATGTGCAAGTCACCCAGAAAGTATATTATAATGAAGTTTGAGATTAACAAGTTATGGAACATGGTCCCAAAATTCTTTATTTCTAGTATATTCCCTGTTGATACAGATGTTACTGATTCCAAGGCCACACTGTGAGTACCAAAGTCCTGTCCTTCTGGAACTCAAGAAGAACCCAAGAGTAGTTCTGAGCCACTATACTCCCCTAACATACTCAACAAAGTCTTCCGATGAAAACCAATATCCAAAAAAACCAAAGTAAATTGACTTATTGATTCCTTAGGAATTTAGGAATTAAAAGACATATTAAAACTATAATTACATGTTAGGATATAATTCTTTATATAAAAACAGGAAGCACAGCCGGGCATGGTGGAACATACCTTCAATCCCAGCACTTGGGAGGCTGAAGTAGGTGGAGCATTGTGAGTTTGAGGCGGGCTTGGGCTACAACATGAGCACAAGGCCGGCCTAAACTACATAGTGCGACCATGTCTCAAAAAAACTAGGGCCGGGAGTTTGGCTCAGTGGCTTGTGTGAGGTTGTGAGTTTGATTCCCAGTGCCACCAAAAAAAAAAAAAAAAAAAAAAAAAAAACTGGAAGGATGTGCATCATGATGGTAAGATTTGTTTTATTTTTGCTTTTCTGAAATAACATTTTCTGAAATAAACATTATTTGACTTTGCAATGAAAAAAATAATATTTTTTGGTACTGGAGATTTCAAGGTTCACACTAACCTATATTCCCAACCCTCTTTCAAATTTTGAGGTAGGGTCTCACTAAGACACTGAAGTTGCTTGGACTTGGCAATCCTCCTGCCTCAAACTTCCAGAGTGCTAGAATTACAGGCATGTACCAACATGCCTGGCAAATATTTATTTTTAAAAATGTAAATTTTTAAAAATTATTCTATTCTCATACTACACAGACTACTGGGTAAAATCTTACTGGCTTCTCTAGTAATGTCACTGTAACATGTATTCAAGTCTCTATGCCTCTTTTATCCATCTTCCTTCCAGTAACTGGCTCGAGGAACAGCTCTGAGGGCTGCAAGAGGTCAAGTCATAGTGGACTCCAGATGCATCCAACACTACATCTTCTAAGGTAAAAAAATTACCAGTTTTTTTTTCTACTTTAATGGTGAAAACATAGGTTCATTAGCAGTAAATGTCTAGTACTAAAAGGCTTTTATGATGAAAAAACTCATCAGAAAAGCCTGGATTTTCCAGAAGCACCGTGAATGCCGTCTTTGACTGATAATTTTAATATTATCTTAAAGTAATTCAAAGAGAAACTTGTTGATTTTCAAACTCAGATAATTATTGATGATTCGGTGTTAGAAGTAAGTAAGAAAAAAGCCACAAGAGAGGGAAGGGGATCTGACCTTTGATTCTTCTTTTAACTACTCCTTTACACTACCTCTAATAATACTGAAGATTTCTTGAGCACTTGTCCAACAGGGACTGTATTAAACACACTTGATGAAGTTTCTCAATACATCAATCTATTTTCTCTATTTTACAGATGAAAAAACAACATCTGAAAGGCTAAGTAACTTGTCTATGGATGAATACTAAATGACAGACAAAACAGAAGGTGACTTTCCTGGTCATGTGCGTCTCAATGGCACTTTTAGAAATCAACAAACCTAACAAAAATGCAGAATTACTCGGTCATCTCCATTTCTTTTCTGACTTCCTAGACTTGTGATTAACCCCCAACTTATTCATAACTGTTTTCATTCTTCTCATCCACATATTGTTTTGCACCCACAAATTAATGGTAGCCTGTTTCCCTGGGAGTTTCAGAAAAACACTTACCTATTTTGTGAAATTGGTTCAATGTATGGAATTTTTATAATATTTTTCATATTAAAATAATATTTGAATACATGAGTTCATACAAGAATCAGAGTTCTGTTGTCATTGTTACTCCACATCTTATCTAGTTTTCAATCTTAGTTTGTCTTAATTTTTCTCATTTTTAAGGCCCTTAAAGTTGTACACTCTTTTTTAAAATTAATTTTATGGGTACATTTTAAGTATACATAATGATCACATTCATCATAGGAAATTTGCACCTGTTCATGATATATCTTGATTCTTCTTTTTTTCCTTTCCCCTCCCCTCCTTTAAACACCTCTTCCCCTCCTTATTTACAAAGTTTGTTTCCATTTTTTTCTTCTATTCTCTTTTTTTCCTTTGTCCTTTCTTTCCTTTCCCCCTCCCCTCCTCCTTATTCCCCTTCTCATTTGGACATTTTCTTCCCATTTCCCAATATCTATGATACATTTTAGTCCTTATTTACATTTCTGGTTTCTCTCTTTTTACATGCAAAAACCACAGCTTCAGAATAAAACTCTGAAAGTTTTTTTTAAAGGTTGGTGGCTTCTGGGTAGATAAAATTGTATTTAATTTTTTCTTTACTTTCTAACTTTTCCACAAAAATAACTGGGGGAAATTATTCTTTAAAACCGTTTAACTTTTTGTGTCTAGAAGAGCATATTTTGATTTCTATAAAACACTTCGTCAACACTGAAAAATATACTGGTAACACCAGTAATAAATAGAAGTGTTCTTATGTCTATCCAAATAAAGAGTTCTATGTGTTAGAGATCTAGTAAGAGGGAGTTATGCCAACAAGGCAAAGGGAGAAAAGTTGGAGATAGGACATCCTAGCATCTTTACCATTGCCTCCCTGAATTCAAATAGTCCCCATTTATAAAGCCACAGAATGCTTTCCACAGGTTCACAGAATAAGACCTCACTGCACTCCATGTGACCAGATGGGTTCTGTAATGAAAACATTTATCACCTGCCCCAGCTCAGGTTCATAGTCCCAGAGATGCTTTTCTTGGGCAGTGTGGTGGTTCTGAAATTTTATCTGTGAGGCATTTAAATGTAAACTGATACAAAGCTATGAAAGTTAGCGTTGGAAAGAACTCCATTTTAGAAAAAAAAAATGAAAGCTACAGGAAGCTTTTACAAAAGGAACTGATTCCTTTGTCATTGTTGATATTTTGAAATAAGCAGCTGCCATTGCTCTACTTCCTGATGCTCTTCTTACAGTTGCACCTTGTGACATCATCACTTATGATCTGGTGACATCACAGTATATGGTTTGAGTTAATTAATTAACTACCCAAGGACTGCTCTGCTGAGAGGATAGCTGAAAGGATGACAGAGAAAATGTTGAATCTCCTCCTACACCTGAGTCAGAGAGGAAGTGTGAGGCGTTGATCAGAGGAATGCATGAGATGGATTTGAAGAGAAGAGGGACAGCCCAAAACCTTCCAGAATACATGCTTAGAGACTTAAAAATAGCTGATAGGGCCGTAAGACCAAGTAGAATCAAAACACATTGCCTTAGGAATGAATGCTCTGGCCCTCATCCTCCCCATACTCCAATGTATCACTTAGATTAGCCCTAAGGTCAGTCGTGCAGATACTAACCTTCCCCTGTCCCTCCTCTTCTCCCCCCATGAATTCCTGCACAGATATCCTTCTTCTGTTCTTTATTCTTGCTTCCTAGTTCGATCAATAAAAAGCCACAGAAGTTTCAGTTTGCAGCTGTTTTTCCCTAAGACTCTTGTGCTGAGGAGTCTGGGTGAAGGCAGCTCTACTGGACCTTCTCAGAGGGTAAGCTGGACATGTGCTCTAAGGAATCACTCATCCTTTGTGCTGTGCCACAGTCATAAACTGCAACAAGGAAATGCTACCACATTCAAGGTCCACTAAGGAAGTACACTCTAAGCTCTGGAAGCTCCAGGGGAGATTCCCCCAGCTATCCTTGTCTGAGGAAACCCAAAAAAAGACCAGCTGCTGTAAGAGTTTGGGTGAGGCAACAAAGCAGAATGACAGGTGACAGACACAGAGGAAACAGGAAAGGCAGAAGACTTTGAGATGAATTCCTCCAACAAATAGTAAAATCTACAAAACCTCTGGAATGTAGCATAGAAGCAAAGCTTGTCAGAAGTTCTTCCTCAATCCCTTTGAAGATACTAGTTTCTCCTTGGGCAGAATCATAGTGAGGGACCTCAGTGAATCCTTGAAGGATAATAATTAAAAATCTGATACCGTGATTTGAATACTGATTAAGTTAACACACTTCTGACATAGACCAGCTGTGTGATTTATGATGGTTGCTTAAACTCTAAACCTCAGCTTCCACATCTGTGAAATAATTTGGCATCTAAAACTCAGAGGGGCTGCAAGGATTCGATGGGGACATGCTTATAACTATTTATAATAGTCAGCTGACTATAATAGCTTTGCTTGCACAAATTACCCAACACCCACAATTTAAAAGAGGAAAGGTTTAATGTGGCTCACCACATTGTGGGATTCAGCTGCTTCTGAGATAAAATTATCTTGGCAGAAAGCCATGGCAGAGCAAAGATGCCTAGTTCATGGTGGCCAGGGATCAAGGGAGGGGGACAGTGAAAGAGAGAAAGGGGCAATAGTACTCAAGGTCACACCTCTATGACCTGGCCACTTGCGAGTGTGCTTTATTAATCACCTAAGTGGTTCCCATGCCAATAAAGTTGGCACAATCAAACTTAACAGTACTATTGAAAGAAATCATACAATGCACAGCATGTAGTAGGCCTTCAAAAAAAGGGTAGCTATGACTAATTGTGGGTGTAGGGATGTGTGCATGTGTGTTTGGGATATCTTGCATATCACATGACTAGGAAAGATGAGAAGCATTCTGGTTTTAATTTTGAACTTTTTAAAGGAGATTAATAGCATGCAAAATGTTTTCTATGTTATGATCCCTGTAATGAGACCAAATAACAATGTACTGTGACAAAGTTATCCTGTATTCTGGGTTAACAGCTTTTCAAACTCACTGGGAGCCACTTTAGGTACAATACTGCACAGGTTTCTGTATATCAAAAAAATGCATTAGACAGAGTAAAACATAAAGGGAAGACTTTTTTAAAGACTCTTGGAATAGTGGTCACATCTATGACCAAAAAAAAAAATAGAATGCAATTCCATTAAAATAAAAAGCAGAAGAGTTTTTAAGCATTAGGGTGATCCAGTAAACACCGAGGGCATGGTAGAGGGTAGTCAGTGTGAGTAGGTTGTGTGTTTGATAGCTGGAGTTTTTTGAAGTTAGACTTGTACCCTCCCCCAGACCCTCAAGAAAAATATTCTTAGATTGTAAAGCCAGCAAGAGGTTGAGGGAAGATCTCAAAAGGATAGAGAAAGAACTTATGATTGTAAGCTTTCTAAAGTTAATATTCTTTTTAAAAAAGAAATCAAGAACCTATAGTCAAAAATAAAACTTCCAAATTTTACACAAGCTGAAGGGAATTGTAAGACCATCTTGGCCATAAAAGCAGACTGCAGATGTGTTAGCCATCTTTCCATCTCTGTGACTAAATATCTGAGTTAATCAACAATTTAAAAAGAAATGGTTTAGACAGGGGATTTAGCTCAGTGGCATAAGCACCTGCCTGGCAGGCACGAGGTTGTGAGTTCAATCCCAGTACCAAAAAAAAAAAAAAAAGAAAGAAAGAAAGAAAGAAAGAAAAAAAAAGAAATGGTTTGTTTTGGCTCACGGTTTTGGAAGTTTCAGTCCATAGCCACCTGGCCCTATTGCTTTGGGCCTGTGACAGTAGAGTATATCATGATGGAAGTAGGTGACCTAGGAGATTTTTTTCATCTCATGACTGCTAGGAGTTAGATAGAAAGGAGCTGGTACCCAAAATTCCCTTCCTGGGTATTCCCCTGATGGCCTAACTCCCTTGCAATAGACCTCACCTCTTAAAAGATATACTATCTCCCAATAACACTACAGGTTGGGGATTAAGCCTTTAACACATAGGTTTTTGAGAGACATTCAAGACCTAAACTATAGCAATGGGGTCAATATTAAAGCCTCTGTGAAGTAGGCATCTAAGGTATATTTTCCCTGCTACTATCAGGTATCACCTGTCCAAAACTAACTGTTCATTCCCATTTGTAACTATGTGACTCTTACCTATCTGGACATTCCCACCACTTGAGTCAATACAAAGACAAGAAAAGGTACATAATTTGGAGAAAGCCACTATTACAAGTCTGGTGTGATTTAGAAGCAACAATGAAGGGCCCGTCTGCACCTCTGCTAACTTTATGTCAGGGAAAAGCCTTCAGCAACATCTTGATGTGGACAAAGGTTCACCAGTTTTTTCTCCCTTTCCAGCCCCTCTTCTTGTTTCAGAGACACCCTACACCTCCCCACAACCCTCATGTCTCTAACTTCTCTTTACTCCTTCAAGAAAACTTGCTCCTGACTCTCATACTGAATCAAAAAAAAGAAAGAAAAATTAAAAGCGACCAACAGCTTGGAAGCCACAGTGCTTGTATTGTGATTAAATCTTAAACTTAGCAGTATTTCTGGTTCTGCCAACAATGAGTTGAAATTGTAGAACATCTCCTTGGTACTAAAACTGCCCGCTTCCCGCAAATGGCTGCCACACTGAAACACAGGGCGGGTGAAGCACCCACAGGGACTCAACCTGCCTAGGACAAACCTGGACAGATGGGAACAGCCCAGTGCCACACCAAGGATCACAGTCACTAAGGGAGGTATCTGGAAGCAGGGAGAATGGGAATGCTGGGGATCTTGAGAAGCGGTATCAAAATAATATGTCAAAACAAAGCACCGAGATGAAAATCAACGTTTTCCCCATCTCACTTTTGTCCCTGATGAATTCTAGTAGACAAATAAGTAATAGAAGCCCAAAACAGTGGTCCTATTGTTTACTTTTATCCTTAAAGTATCATCTAAAGCCTTTTCTTCTGACTTCAGGCTCTTTTAGAGTACTTATTTCAAATACCACTTCCATTGCTTCTAACTCTAATCACACACACTCTTTAATGTATTCACCCAAAGTACTGTAAAAAGAGATCACAGAAGTAAAGCAAGAAAAGACTGTCTGGCATATGAGCTATGTACATATTGGCTCTTATTTTATTGATAATGATGAATCCACAACCATGATTATAAGGGAATTTTGGCAAAGACAGGACAGAAAAGTATTCTGGTTACAGCTGCCAGGTCAGCACTATAAAACAGAGGAACCCAGTAAATTTCCAAAACGGAGGATGCAATTCTGTCTAATTCCCAGCAGTCATGAGATCAAGAAGCTTTCTTTGCCACACACTCCCATCTGTTCTTTATAAATACTTAAGCACGGTGGATATTTTTTTCAGACAGACATCCCCAGGGATGTCGGTCTTGCTGCTTTGTGTCAGTCAACTGAAACTACTCTTCCTTGGGGTTTTCTCTACTCAGCATAAGAGATAGATGTAGGATCCGAGTGTGGAGAATTCCCAGCTGCAGTGAGATTCTCTTAAGATATTTCTTATAAGAAATTCATCAGCAAAGCAACTATAAAGGACACTTGAAGAGTGGTCTCCCTTGACTTTTGTCAGCAGCCTTGAAAGTGCTCAGCTACAATGATTTCATAACATTCAGACCCAGCAGCAGCAGTTCTTCCTGGGAAAAGCCAAACTTCTAAATATCACTATGGAATTATTGATATGGGGTAATTCAGTGCTAAATTGACCCTGCAGGGTGGGTTTTTTTTTTTTTTTTCTTAAAAGGGAACAGAGCAGTAAAGACTGTTTTTATTCCTGATCTTAATCTTTCACTTCCTCTCACAGGAGAGAAGCAGATGTTCAGTGCAGGCAAGGGGAGGCAATGGGAGAGATAAAGGAAACAAAATAAAATTGTGGTTCAAGTTATTCTTTAGAACATCAGTCAGATGCTCTCCCAAATATGTGTTTTGAACTTCAGCATAGAAAAGCATCTTCATCTTCACTCATAAATGAATTCTTTATGCCCTATTTCATCTTTTCATTAAGCGAATAAGTAAAATAAAAGTGTAAAAAGCAGAATCAACAATACACAGACATCTTTTCAACAAATAGTACTGGAACAATTAGATATCTATAAAGAAAAAGATAAAGTCAAACCTTTACCTACACCATACACAAAAATTAACTCAAAATGAATTATAGATCTTATAGCTTTGACCTACACATAAAAGAGAAAATTTGGCAATTTTAGAAGAAAACATAAGAGAAAACCTTTGTGAAGGAGAAAAAACAAAAAAATCTTTGTGACTTGGTATTAAGCTAAGATTTCTAAACTAAAGCACAATTTATAAGAGAAAAAGTTAATAAGTTAGACAATCAAAATTGAAAGTTTTAGACTTCAAAAGACACCATTCAGAAAATGAAAAAAGTAAGTCACAAACTGGGAGAAAACATTTGCAAATCATATATCTAATAAGGGATTTATATCTGGAGTACAGTTTGTAAAGAATACTTACAATTCATATAAGAAAGCACAATTTTTTAAACACGCAAAAGATTTGAAAAACCATTTCATTAAAGATATATGAATGTACAAGAAGCATAAAAAGACACAACTCTAGTACCCACTAAAATGACTGTAGCATCAGTGATAACTACTGGCAAGAACACTGAGAAACTGGAACCCTCATACACTGTTGCTGGAAATGTAAAACTAGACAGCTACTTTGGACAACAAGCAGTTTCTTTAAAAGTTAAGCACAAATGAACAATAAAATCCTACAATTCTATTCTTAGGTAGCTACTCAACAGAAAATATACATAAAAAACATCTACATAAAGACTTGTACATGAATGTTCACAGAAGCATTGTTTATAATGGCTGAAAGCTGGAAACAATACACGTGACCATCAAATGTTGACCAGATAAACATAATGTGGTATATCTATACTGCAGACTATTATTCATCAATAAGAAAGACTGAAGTAATGATACTTGCTGCTACATGAATTTTTCTTGAAGACATTACACTTAGTGGAAAAAAAAGTCATAAAAGACTACATATTATATGATTCTATTAATATAAAATACCCATAAGTGCCAAATCACTAGAGATGGAAGGTAGATTAGTGATTTCCTGGAGCTGGGAGAAGTAATACTTCAGGGATGATGAAAATATTCTAAAATTGAATCATGGTGATGGCATCCGAATGCTACAAATTTACTAAAAATCATTTAATTGCATAATTTAAATAGCTGATTTTCTGGTATGTAAATTAAACCCTTTGATTAAGCTTGTACAAAAAGAATATGAAAGCCAAAATAAAAAGCAAAGTCAGCAAATATTTATATCAAAAAACACTGGATTAAAAAAATGATTGAGATGTTGGGCAGAGAGGCAGCAACCAGAAGAAAACCCGCCTGCCTCCCTGGTGAGTGTGTGTGACTGCGCAGACTCCAGGAAGAAAAAGAGACATGTGTCCCATAGGCCTACCAGCGTGTGGGCTACAAATCAAGGACTTCCCCCCCACCCCACACCCCCGTAAGCAACCTGCTGGCTCAGAAGACTGCCTAAGTTCATAGCAACTAAGGTACATAGAGCAACTAAATGCTTGTATTGTTAGGTTATTTTGCAGGCCTAGTGCCCACAGTCTGAGCATTTCTTGAGAAGATGACATTGTGCAGTATGGCAAATATGTGGGATTGTCCTCTGTCTTGTCTTCGAGCCCCAATATCATTCTCATTGTTTTGCTTAATTTTGACTAATTTTTGTTTCTTTTTTTTTCTTCATTTCATATCCTGTTTTTATTGGTTTTATTGTGTTTTGTTTTTGGTTTGTTTTTGCTATACCTGATGGAATGGTCAACTATTCTGAAAATAACAAGATACACTAAAGTAGCCATTGTTTTCATAGTATCTCTCTTTGAAGTTCTATGCCAGTTCTACTGCTGCTTTGTTTTGATTGTTCTGTTGTCTTTTGTTGGATTTTACTATCTTTAAAATAAAATAAATAAAAAATTAAAATACAAAAAAAGATTGAATTTAATAGTCATTTTTCTGAAAGGCAGAGAAAAGTCAAAGAAATTTATAGGGCTAGGGAATTTTGTGAAAGAAGAAAGAAAGGAAGAAAGAAAGAAAGAGGAAGAAAGGAAGGAAGAAAAAGGAGAAGAGAGAAGAGACAGAAAAAAGAAAAGGAAAAGAGAGAGGCATGCAGGGAGGGAGGGAGGAAGACTTTCAGGAAAAGCTCCCCTGGCCGACTATGACTGCTAATCAAAAAATGGGGAGAAAAATCACAAATGTTCCACACATTAGAGTGAGCTTCTATTTTTTGCTGGATTTTTTTAAATTTTATTTTAAAGACAGTAAAATCCAACAGAACATAACAGAACAAAGTCAATCAAAACAAAGCAGTAGAACTGGTACAGAACTTCAAAGAAAAATAATGTGAATACAATAGCTACCATAGTATATCCTGTCATCCTCAGAATAGCTGACCATTCCAACAGGTATAGCAGAATTGAACCAAAAACAAAACAGAATAAAACCGGTAAAAACAGAATGTAAAATAAAAAGAAAAAAATGATCAGAGTAAAGCAAAACAGTAAGGCAAAACAGAAGAGAATCCCCAATATTTGCTACATTGCCTACTGTTATCTTCCAAAGAGATGCCCAGATTGCTGACTGGAGGTCTGCAAAATCTACAAAACAATACTAGCATTTAGTTGCTTAATGTTTCTTAGTTGCTATCAATTTAGCCAGACCTCTGAACCAGCAGGTTGCTTTGGCGGTTGGAGGGGGGGGTGTTGTCCTTGATTCCAAGCCCACATGCTGCTGCCGCCCAGGCCCAGCGGGGTGGGTCCCAGAAGGACCCATTCTGGTTCTCTCCGGGGGTCCGAGCCAGTCGCCCGGTCCCCCAGAGGGTAGTTCCATTGTCTCATGGTCCTGGTCTTGAGTGAGCTTGTATTAAAACTGAGAAAATGTCATTAGGTCCTAATTTGCACACCGCTGAATTTCTTGTGGAATCAGAGCAATGTGCTGTCAATTAGTGTTTGTGAAACAGCAACATAATACCAGGAAAAGGCTCAGAGAAGCTAAAGGAATGAATGTTTAGTACCCTCTTTGGTTGCATTTCTCACATATCACTTTTTTTATTCAGGTTTTAACTGGGTTTCTAAAAGACAACCCAAAATTAAGCTTACTATGAGTTTATCATTTCAGCACTTTACTTGAATTTTTCACACTTGATAAAAAGGAGATGGTCATGTGGAAACTCCAGACATGTAGACAGTAAAGGAAATTAACCACTTACCAGTCCAAGTATTTAAATACAGGATAGCCAAAAAATTGCATTTTTCATTATTTTTTGTAAGATAATATAACAGGAAATACAAAAATGACAATTTTGTCAAAAGTATTCAATACCAGAATCAACTGGTTGAAATAATTCCTGCCTGAGCACCATTCAGGATAGTCAGTATATAAGCAAATGCACTGCCCAAGTGAGACTTGGAGTAAACTGTTAAGTGTTTAGTCTGACGTATGATCTTGCCCAGTAGCATGGCCTTTAACATAGGGCTAAGCTAAAAACATCTGTAAGTAAATATGACTGTCCTCCAAAGAAGCATTCCCAAGGCATTAACAAGAGCAGTGAAGGCCTAAGCTTCTGCACTTAAGCATTTAAGGTATACCTGTGGCTTGAAAGATTTGTAAGGAAGCAACTAGTCACTCTTTCACCTACCACTTATGAATTTTAATGCAATTTGTTTGGAAACATTAATTCAGAGAATTAAATCTTCATGGTTCCAATGGGCAGTATCTATCCCAAAATACATACCCCTGCCCTGGAACTCCTAAAATATATATAAACTTATAAGTTTGGTAGAACTGTGTTCCTCTATTTAACAAAGTACAGTCTTAAAACATCAGGTTTGATACTGAACTTCTCCTCCTGGTACAAACTAACCGTTCAGTATATGGCCCTGTTATCAGCAAAGAGAATAATAGATACCGGTCTATCTGCCATATCAAGTTGTCACCAGCAAGTGTGAATTCTTAAAGTGGATAGAAGCTGAAAATCAACTGTGGACTGGTTTATTTGTCTATTGATGACTGTCACTGTTGTCTGCTCTTTTCTTCCAGGCCCTCTAAATAGAAAGGTCCCTATATCAGCTTCCAAGACGTTACTAGTCAGCTGAGGATTCTTGTTCAATTAATATAGAAATCAGGAATTGGCAACATGCAACTCTCTCAGTGTTAATGGCGCTGGGTTTAGAATGCCAGTTGCTAACAGCTCCTTCAAGGTTAACAGCCTTCCTTTCCACTTGGACCCAGAAGCTACCAACAGGCATTGGGACCTCTTTCAGCTGCCAGAGATGACAGCTCCTGGATATTCTTTGTTGCTCTTCATCACTCTCTGCTGCTAGCAACCGTCAGTGTTTCCAGTCCTAGCCAGCTCTGCTTGAGATAGAAACCATGAATAGTCAGCAATATGCCATCTGGGAGTGGCTGCAGCATAAGGAGAAATAGTCTGACTACATTAAGCCCAATAAAGAGATGAAGAGGATAAAAAGGCAGGCTTGTACATGAGTGCTGGACTGTTTGGCCATAGGTCCTTGTCTCAGTTATTTTCTTATTGCTGGGACAAAATATCCAACACCCACAAATTAAAAGAGGAGTGATTTCAGTCCATAGCCAGCTGTTTCCAAGGAAGGGTGGCATGACAGAGGGTCATAGCAGAGGATAAAAAGTTCATGGCATGGCAGTGGGAAGCAGAGTGGGGATCAAAGAAGTGGAAATGATATATACTTCCCAGCCACACCCACAGTGACCAACCTCTTCCCACCAGGCTACACCTTCCAACATCACACCCAGCTATAAGCAGTGATGAGTATCACATACACATGATTTGATCTCCTCCCTTTAGCCCCACCTATCCATGCATGAGGCTTTGGGAAGACATCTGTCTATAATCTGTAAAAGTTGGGGAGACATGAATGAGGAGAAGGAGCAAAATCAAGCAGACAGGCTAAAGGGCACAGTCATCCAGACAGGGTGAATTCATCTAGGATAGGTCTGTGACTGAATCTTGCTGCAGCCAAAGCAAATATCTCCCTTAACAACCATTGGGTATCTAATGCAGTTGGTTTGACTGCAAAGCATTCAGGGCAGCCATAGAATAAAAGTACCTTTTGAGGAGTGCTGGACCCTTCTCTGCCATCTCAAAGGACATAGCATCAGATTTATAAAAAAAAAAACTGACATAAATATAAGCTAAAATTAAAGAATGGGGCCAGTTGCATTCAGTGCTATTTAAAATAGGAGTTAATCTCAAAAATCCCACATTCACACTGGGGCTGTGACAGAGTAACTGGAGAAAAAACCTTACTAACGCTGTGATGGAGTAGTAATGGTCAAATAAATTGGCTCAGCATAGTTCTGGGTGTATAGGACCCACCTTAGGGAGGATTATTGCCAGAACGCTATAAAAGGGAAACATAGGAATCTCTTAAAAGTTTTAAAAATAGTTACCATACTATCAAGCAATTTCACTTATAGGCATATAACCTAAGGAATTGAAAGCAGAGACTAAAACAAATCCATGTTCATAATAGCATTATTTATAGTAGACAAAAGGGTAGGAGCATCCCATGTGTCCATCAACAGATAATTAAATAAAGTGTAGTATATGCATACAATGGAAAATTATTCTGTCTTAAAACGGTTTTGGCCAGGCATGGTGGTGCACACCTGTAATCCCAGCACTTAGAAGGCTAAGACAGGAGAATCTCCACAAGTTTGAGGCCAGCCTGGGCTACATAGTGAACTCAAGGCCAGCCTGAACTGTGCAACGATA
>RJWM01035852.1:0-18588 GCA_004363535.1 Dasyprocta punctata | reverse complement strand
TAGCACGGGAAACACTTCCCAGAATCAACACATGGGATATCATCCTACTAAAAAGTTTTTGCATGTCAAAGGAAATCTCCAACAGAGTGAAAAGAAAACCCACAAACTGGGAAAATATCTTAGCCAATTGTCCATCAGACAAAGGACTTCTATCTAAAACATAGAAAGAATTAAAAGAAATCAGGCCCCTAAAATTCAAAGACCCAATCCAAAAATGGGCATCTGAGATGAATACACACTTCTCAGAGAAAGAAATACAAATGGCAAATAAATATATGAAAAAATGTTCAACATCAGTGGTCATTTGGGAAATGCAGATTAAAGCAACCCTGAGATTCCATCTCACTCCAGAAAGAATGGCCAAGATTAAAAAATCAACCAACAGCAAAGGCTGGAGGGGCTGTGGGGAAAAAGGAACTCTTCTCCACTGTTGGTGCGAGTGTAGACTGATACAACCACTGTGGAAGTCAGTGTGGAGATTCCTCAAGAAGCTAGGATTAGAGATCCCATTCAACCCAGCCATCCCACTTCTGGGCATTTTCCCAGAAGAACTGAAAACATCATACCACAGTGATATCTGTGCTCCGATGTTTATAGCAACCCAATTTGTAATAGCTAGATCTTGGAAACAACCCAAGTGCCCATCAATCAAAGAATGGATAAAAAAGATGTGGTATTTTTATACAATGGAGTACTACTTAGCTATTAAGAAAGATTGCATTGAGAGTTTTGTAAGTAAATGGTCACGACTTGAGACCATACTCGTAAGTGAGATAAATCAAACCCACATGTGTAAATACTGTATTGTCTCCCTAGTGTAAGAAACGGAAAAGTATATACGATCCAGAATCTATAATGAATACTACGTAAGGGTAAAGAACAACTCAAAGAGCAAAGGTAACTGGGAAGGGAAAGGGTGGAGAGAGAAAAGGGAAGAGGAGAAGATATAAACCTGTATATATGTATATGTAAGATAACGAAAATGAACACACTATTGAATCTATTCGTTATTGAGAAAGAACAATTAACACTCATATGATTAATTTTACATGTCTATATCTGTTAATGTAAGTACCATTTTAAAGATAATGATACGCAATATTGCAACCATTGTCAAGTTTCTATCATCCAATTTTGTAGACATGCAATGTTGCTGTTGTGTATTTACTCTAGTCGTTTGTCTCTTTTACTTGTTTTCGTTTTATATGTCCTTTTTTTCTGTTTTTTCTTCGCTAAAATAAAAAAAAATAAAATAAAACCCTTAACAATCTGATAACAGGCAATACAATTGAAGCAGCAGTTAAAAACAAAACAAGAACAAACAAAAACTATTAACTAGGAAAAGCTCAGGTCCAGATGGATTAACTCCTACTAAAATTTAAAGGAAGCTCTAACACCAATACTCTTTAACTTCTTTAATGAAATTGAAAGGGAAGAAGTACTCCCAAAGTCATTCCTGGAAACTACCATTACCCTGATTCCAAAACCAGACAAGGATTCATCCAAAAAGGAGAAATCTAGGCCAATGTCTTTAATGAATATAGATGCAAAAATCATCTACAAGGTACTGGCAAATAGCAAGCAACAAATCATGCAAAAGATACATCATAATAAATTAGGCTTCTTCCCAAGGATACAAAAATCATCCAATGTATGCAAAACAATAAATGTAATACATCACACAAACAGAAACAAGGACAAAAATCATATGGTCATTTCAATAGACACAGAAAAAACCTTTGATAAACCCTACTACCTGCCTTCATAAAAATGCTGAAGAAAATAAGTGTAGAAGAACCCTATATCAATCTGATAAAATCCATTTATGACCAACCTACTGCCAACATTTTATTAAATGGAGAAAAATTGAAGTCTTTCCCTTTAAAATCAGGAAAAAGACAAGGATGTCCACTTGCACCATTCTTGTTCAACATAGTACTCAAAACATCAACCAGAGTAATCAGAAGAAAAAGAAACAAAAGGGATATGTATAGGAAAAAAAATAAAATTATAATAATTTTCAGACCATGATCCCCTACACAGAAGATTCCAAAAAGTAATAACCAAATTCAGTAATGTAGCAGGGTATAAAATAAGCATGCAAAATTAATAGTGTTTCTGTACAGTAATAATGGACTCATTGAGAAAGAAATTAGGAAAAAATGCCCTTCACAGTAGCAGCAAGAATAATTAAATACTTAGTAATTAACCTAACTAAGGAAGTGAAACTCCTCTGCAATGAAAATTATAGTACTTTAAAAAAGGAAATTGGAGAGGACATCAGAAAAATTCATATGGAACCAGGAGAGACTCAGACTAGACGAAGCAACCTTGGTAAACAAGAGCAAGGCAGGAGGCATCACGTCCCAGGCTTCATTATATTACACAGCTGCAGTAATAAAAATGGCACAGTTCTGGCATAAAAACAAGCAAGAGGATCAATGGAACAGAATAGAGGATGCAGAAACAATCCCAAGCACATTCAACTATTTGATCTTTGACAAAGGACAGATGACCTTTTAAATAAATAGTGCTGAAAAAATTGGAAGATTGACATTACACGTACAACTCTTACCATGTACTAAACTAAAATCAAATGGATCAAAGAACTAGATTTAAAACAGAAACACTGAACTTGTTGAAAGATAATAGGTAAAATTCTTGACATCATACATGTAGACAAGGACTGTCTGAACAGAATCCTGCTTGTTTAAGAAATAATACTAAAAAGCAACAAATGGGATCATGTCAAATTAAAATCTTCTGCACAGCAAAAGAAATAATCAAAAGAGTGAAAAGACAAACTAAAGAATGGGAAAAACTTTTTACAAGTTGTTCCTCAGAAGGAGGACTAATATCTATAATATACAAGAACACAAAAATTTAGAGTCCCCCCAAAAAGACTCAATCAAAGAATAGGCAATCAAAACAACTATATGCTTTGCAGAAATACATAGAGAAGAATTCAGCATCACTGGCCATTAGAGAAATCCAAATTAAAACAACACTGAGATTCCATCTGATCCCAAAAAGAATGCCATTATCAAGAAATTAATAATAACAATGCTGGCAAGACCAAGGGGAAAAAGAAACACTTGCATTGTTGGCAGGAATATAAACCAGTATGTATAATCACTACGGAAATCAGTGTGGAGATTCCTCAAAACACTAAAACCAGAAATCCCATTTGACTCAGCTAATTTCCTTTCTAGGAATCTTTTCAAAAGCATTAAAGACATCATATTACAGTAACATATGCAAGCCCATATTGATAGCAGCACAATTCCAAATAGCTAAATTGTGGAGGCAGCCTCTATGTCCATCAACAGACAACTGGATAAAGAAAATCTGGTATTTACACAGGATGGAGCGTCACTCTGCCTTAAAGAAAGACGAACGAGTCAGTTATAGGTAAATGGATGCACCCTGAGACCATAATGTTAAGTGAAATAAATCAGACACACAAGTTTAAATCTCATATTTTTCTTACATGAGAAACTCAAAATATAAATAAAGAGCAAAATAAAAGATAGATAATAGGAAGTAGGGAGATAATCTTTATCAAAGGGGAAGGAAATCTAGAGATGAGGAAAGGGGAAAGAAGGGAGGGAAAGGAAATTAAAAAGAAGAATTAAGATGTGTTATGTACATGCCACAACCCCATACAAGGGATGCATTATGTATCGCAAACATATTTTAATAAAAATGAAACAAAAATAATTAAATAAAATTGTTATTCTGTTCCTATGCACAGCAATCCTCTCTGGAGCACTCACCACCTCTGATACCCTGGTATATGTAACTTCCTTCTCAGGTAACCTGGCTCTCCCACTGATTCATCCCAGGATAACAGAGATTTTTGTCTTTCTGGTCCCTGATGTATCCCCAGCACCAAGAACAAGAATTTCCATGTGATCTGTGTTCAACAACTATTTCTGAATAGTTTTAAAATTTTATAAAGTCATCTATAGAAGTGATTACACATATTTTATTGAGTCTATTGCTAATAGGCCTACTGTGTTAATAACACTTCATCTTTCTGATGTTAAAAATCATGTACTCCATTTTTAACTTACAGGAAGTTTTTATACACATAAAAAGTCACCATTACATCAGATAAATACAATTCTTCTATGAATCATAGCAATCAGAGTCTTTTCTTCTCAAATTTCTTTAGATGGTGACTTACTGTTTTCCAAAATTTCCCATTGAATGAATGTTTGAAGGTAACTCATTTTCTTTTTGTCAATCATCTGCTTTATCCTAGTCACTTGAAGAATCTTTCTCTAGTCTTAGAATTTAAGTTTTGTCAAAGCAAATTTATGTGTCTTTTCTTCATAATTTTGCCTAGAATTTAAACTTTATATATTTGAATATTTTTAATTCCATGCAATTATATTCTTTTTGTGGAAGATTTTTTCTGTTCCAAATTATTCCAACATCCTCCACAGGCATGTTTAAAAATTTTTACATTGTTTTCTCCATCTTGTAATAGATCAATCCTCACATGTTATATACCCTCAAAAGTACCCAAAGATCACCTTCAAAATTGTTGTCTCAGTTTCGATTGTGTATTTTGTAACTTTTTACTTAGCTCTTTACCAGAGTACAAGTTCTAATACAACTGAATCCATGTATTATATACTCCTTTACTGGGCAGAAACTTTAATTTGACAATTCCTACTTGTCTACTTCTGCTTTCATTTTCTGAGCTATTGGTGTCCTATCTGAGAAATCATTTGCAAGACCAATGTCAAGAAGTTTTTGCCCTATATTTTCTTCTAGGAGATTTATTGTTTTCAATCTTATATGTAAATCTTTAATTCATTTTGGGTTTATGCTTATGTGTGGTGTAAAGTAAGGGTCCAGTTTTGTTCTCTTACATGTGAAGATCTTGTTTTCCCAGCACAATGTGTTGAAAAGACTACCATTTTCCCCCTGAATATTCTTTGTAACCTTGTTAAAGATCTTGTCCATATACACATGAGTTTATTTTATTTATTTATTTATTTATTTTATTTATTTACTTATTTTTTTTACGGCACCAGGGATCAAACTCACAACCTCACACCTGCCAAGACAGGTGCTTAAGCCACTGAGCCAAACTCCAGGCCCTAGTTTTTTGAGGCAGGGTCGCACTATGTAGCTCAGGCCGGTCTTGCACTCGTGTTGTAGCCCAAGACATGAGTTTATTTTAAAATGTATACTCTATAGAATGTAGCTATAGGCCTCGAAACCACATTATGGTCTACTAAAGACTTGAGAGACTCTCTGTAAACTTCAAACCCAGTGCTAAAATTGTGGGGTATTTATTATCTTTTTTTATTTAATCAACACAGTAACTGTGCATATCTACAGATCATGCTGTACATTTATGTATATATATTCTGAGATATGATTTCCACATTTAAGTAGATATGTTCTGAAATATGATTTCCACCTTAACTTGGCCAGTATGAGAAATTTTGAAGGTTTCTTTGGGAAGAGTTGAAGTCAGGAATCAACTGAAGTGAAGTAATGAAAAAGCTGCTTTGAGACTGTAAAAGAAACAGCTTCCCAGCTCTCTAGAATCTAGATCATGGCCCTCTTCTATCCACCGACTGTCCCATGTATATGTTCCATTTCACACTTCTTTCCTAGTGCCTTTGTGCCATTAAGAATTTCAGGTATTGTTATGCACGTACCCGGTTGCATGCATACACGTGAATGCCTGAAAAGTTGAAGTTTTGCCAAGCATAGGAGTTGGTTTGTATGCCAGATTATTGGTGCACATAAAAACTTGGAAAAGCATCAATAATTCTATTCAAACTTCCTGTGAATAATGGGATGAATATCAGGTTTAAATAGGTTTAATTACAGAGAGACATTTCAAAGTAATTTTAAAATATATACATTGATCCAAAATAACCCTAAGGATCAATGATTTCTACCACCTTTTATTTTCAACTCAATTCACTAAATATTTATTGCACGTCAACATCATTAAACCAAACCACAAGGACTTAATGGAAGTGAAGGGTATTCACATGGATGCACAGAGAAAAACATTCCAGGTTAATACACTAGGAGTTCTCAGATTCTAACATAGTAGCACATCTGCGTGTAGGCTATGGGGGGTTTAAAGTCTGAGTGTGTCCTTTAGCTTTGCCCTAAAAGGTAGAAAGTTAGTTGCTTTGCCTCAGTAATTTGAATTTTCCTAAATGAAATTGATCTATAAAACTTAAAATCTAATGACAAGAAATATTTTTGGAGCAGATATTTGTTGAATTTATTCTTCTAGAAGAAATATCAAATATTTGGGAGTTGAAGTAACACAAAAAAGAGACAAGAACCCCGTCTCACCTGTGTTCTTGGCATGCTTACCAGAACTGCAAGCAAGGCTCACCACCCCAGCTGACTGAGAGCCAAAGCAATAAGATTTAGAACGCTCTGATCAAATGGTAGGCTTGCTGTATGGAAACTTGTACCAATAAAGGAAGGCATCCAAAATGTCAAGGTTGCTGTGCTCCACAGAACTGGAACATCCTCAGGCTATTCTGAATGGCATTTATAGAAAGTATCTAATTAACAATTGCAAGCTCGCTTGTGGCATCTCTTGGAGATATGCATTAGGTTCCTTACAATGCAATTCATGGATGCATATTTTTCTGTGAGATTACTGTGCTACTATATGAGGTACCTAAAGCTGACATGAGGACATGTGTGCCATTTTGCTGTCAATGTACCTGCCGGGACACCTGCATATAGCTGAGCAGGTTATTTATTACATAAGGAAACTAGCCAGCAGCAACAGAGAACTGGGATTCATCCCATATTCTGTTCACTGAGACTAGTGCCCATGGGCACCATGCAGAGAGGGGAAACTTTTTCTAATTTTCTCATGGGAACCTCATGGTCTAGACTAGAGGTAGCCCACATCCAGGTTTTGAGATTAAATGACTTGCCAAAGATGCATCCAGTAATCAATTACCTCTCTGTCCTAGCCATTGTTTTCTCTTAATCAAATTTGCATTCCACTACAATACATTAAAACAGATTGCAAGGCATTATCAACAAAGATGAACAGCCTTTGTTCTCAGAACAGTTTGTGTGCATCAAGTTCAATTTTTAGGTCTTTCCCAGTTTTACTTCCTTTTGATTACTCAGCAATCTATAGTGTTTGCTAGTCAACAGTTAACACAGATCCTCAATAAGGGCTATAAAACTGAGGCACTGATTTAAGCTATATAGTATGCAAATATCAATTGCAGGAGTACATGGAAAGAAAATTAGATACATCATACTTTCAGTTAAGTGATGTCTAGATGATTTATTGGACATGTACGATGTCATTTCATACATTAAATCAGATGTTTATATCCTTGGGTTTCAGTGATCACTGATAGAGAGTTTCACTTTGAGATTTACAAATCTCTAAAGCCTCTCATAAGGTAGAGCTGAATAGGAATGTTATGAGACTTTGCTTACAGGTCAGCACTCGTGCTCTCCCTTAGTAGGTAGAGAGATAGGGTGCCCTCTCCCCTGGGCCTCCCTCCCCGCTCTATCCAAGCTGCGTGTCTCTCAACGGAGGCCACCATCACATGCTGCCTCTGGTCGTTTGCTTGCTTTTCTGTCTTCTCTACTAAAAGACAACACCCAGAGAACAGAGGCTTTGTCTTCTGTATTCACATCTGACACATATTAGGTGGTCAGTAAGCGCCTGCCAAATGACAGTCTGAGTGCAAGATGAGATGATGGGGGGTCTGTTCCTGCAGACCTAAATTCATAAACAAGAACATTCTTTTAAACTCTCTTACCAGAAATCTAAAGAATGGATCAGAAGGATGAAAATTTAGAAGACATAAAGTTACACAGATGATGGGTTTCGCCCACATGAAGCTCAGCGCGGCTCCTGCCCAACACGGTGCTGGGCCCTAGGGCAACAGTGAGTCCCTGCCATACTGACTTCCGTGTTCTTTTCCCAAACCCGATGTTGAACGTCACGTTTTTCCGCGCGCTTGCGCGCAGCATTCCCCCAATCAGTTGGCAATAGGTCATTCTGCTTTCCCCTTCAAACTCCACCCCTGTCAAACCTCATAAAAGCTGGCCTCTTCTTTGTTTGCCTAGGAGAGATCTTGCACTCCTCTGCAGTCCCCCCATGCCTGCAATACGAGCCTTCTTTTCCTTTTCTGCCATTGTTTCCCTACTGCCACCCCCAAAATATATAAGAGACATTACTTGATGCATCCCTTAATCTGCTTGGGTCCTCAAGGTAAACCTATCCATCACTGTGCTGTGGAGCAGGGAACAAAGGTGAGATGGAAGCATGTGTGGAATATGCTGGAGAGGGGCGCATAGATAAATGCACACAAGGGAGCAATAAACGTCTTTAACCATGCTCCCAGTCTGGAAAACGTGAAAAGAATCCTAGGTATCAGCCCCCTTTTTAATTCCTTATTGTTATTAATTCTCCTCTCTTCTAATATTTAGATAGGCGAATTGACGTTCCCAAGCATCAAAGTCCCCACTGATAAAATAATAAAATTTAATGTCCTTTTTACCCTAACTATCTACGAATTGCAAGAGATTTCACGGTGCATCTCTTTCACTGTCGGTTTTAAACTTCTATCAAATGTCAGAAGGGGGCAGCATTTATTCACAGTAGGAAAAATATGAACCACCTTTCTCTTCACTAGCCTTCACAGCAAGGATGCAAGGAGTACTAAATGCTTTCTTGAATTTGGACAAGTATATTAGTGTCAAGAGTAGCAAATGTGTGGAAATGCTGCTGTCCACTCTAGCAAATAGTTCCCTGAGAAGACATTCAGTCTCTCTCATTCACTCACAGGTGAATCTCTGATGTTAGTAGTTTCTGACACACAGCAAATACTCAATAAATTAATGCTTGATAAATAATAGACATACGGTGGGTCTCCAGGCCAGCTTTAAGCATAAGTATGAAAGAGGCAAATTTATCTTTGGAGCTGCTCTCCTCAGTCCTCCTTTGGAGCTTATCTCTGCTTTCAAGGCCCTAACAGTTCTGTGCACCTACAGCTATCCTCTGTGTCCATTTTTTCTTAAAATTATTGGTTCATTCATCCAATTAGTTAACAAATATATTAAACACCTGATAGGTACCAGATTCTGCTCTGACTCCTCTGCCCTAGACAAAATGTACACTAAATTACCTGGTGCCTTACAATATAGTTCATAAGGTAACCACGTCAGGGAGCATGGTGAAGGCTGGAAGTCATCTACATTTTAATATGTGCCAGGAAATAGATTTTATAGAAAAAAAACAGGGAGTTTCTAGTAGTGGACACATCAGATAGGGAAAGTGATCATTTTGGGAGCAAGAGGACCTACTCATTCAACTTGGCTGGGCCCCCACCTGTATGAGGTTCCTCAGGGTTACCCTCAATTGCTTTGTTTCAGAATGAGCACACAGGACAAGCAAAGGAGCCTCCGAGGTCACTGACGATGTCTGCTCCATCTGTTGTTGAAGACGGAGGTCTGGAGAGATGTCAATTTCCAGGGACAGTGCTGACCAGTTTTAGAGGATCCCAGTCCAGGGTTTTCTCTAAGGGTCTGCTACTCTGCTTTTAACATAATCTCCATTCCTCATTGTTCATTACTGATTTTATTAACAGAATTTATTTTTTGGAAGTTTGAAGATGACAAAAAATGAACTACCTTGTCTTTGGTACTGTATCTACAAAGCCCTCACCAAACCCCAGGCCATCAGTCCACCATCCACTGGTCCAGTTTTCTTTCTTTCTCTTTCTCGTTCTTTCTTTCTTCTTTCTTTCTTTCTTTCTTTCTTTCTTTCTTTCTTTCTTTCTTTCTTTCTTTCTTTCCTCCCTCCCTCCCTCCTTCCTTTCTTTCTTGGCATGTGGATATCCAGTTGTATCAGCCTCATTTATTGAAAAAACTGACTTTGCTCTTTTTTATTGCCTCTGCTCTTTTGTCAAAATTCAGTTCATTTTATTTTTGCCTATTTTGAGGGTCTTTATTCTGCTATTTGTCTATTCTTTGGCCAACAACACTATCATAATTACTGTATTTTTATCCTAGATCTTAAAGTTGTGTGGTGTTAATTATCCAACTTTGTTTTCTCCTTCCCTGGTGCGCTGGTTATTATTGGTCTCTGTCTGCCTCTACACATAAACTTTAGAATCAGTTTGTTGATATCTGCAAAGTACCTTTCTGGGATTTTGATTAATAGTAAGTTGCAAATAACAGATATTTTTGACCATACTGAGTCTTTCTATCTATGAAGATGAAATATTTATTTAGGTTTTTGTTTGTTTGTTTCTTGCATCAAAATTTCATAGTTTTCATCACATGAATCTTGCACACATTTATTAGATTTATACCCATTTCAGTTTAGGGGATGCTAATATAAATAATATTGTGGTTTTCATTTTAAATTGCAGTCATTCATTGCTGGTATATAAGAAAGTTGTTAATCTTACATCCTTCAACCTTCTTACAATTGCTTATGGAGTCCAGGAGGGAATTCTTGTCCTTATTGTTGATTTGTCAGTTCTTGCAGATATTATAGCTGGACAATAATGTCATCTGTGAACAGAAAATTTTATTTCTTCTTTCCAAATCTGTACACTTTCTGTTTCCTGATTTAGGAAAGGAGAAGTGAACAATGTGTACCTGGTCCTGACCTTAGCAGGACATCTACTTTCACACTATGGAGTATGATGTTAGCTGTAGGTTTGTTTTTTTTTTTTGTCAGTTTCTGTTTGTTGAGAGTTTTTGTCATAGTGGGTATTGAGTTTTGTCACATACCTTTTCTGCATTTATTATGATCATGTGATTTATTTCTTCTTTAGTTTGTTGATGTGCTGGGTTGTATTAACTGATTTTCAACTGTTGAACCACCTTGCCTACTTGGAATAAATCCCATTTGAGCAAGGTGCATAATTCTATACCTTGTTAAATTTGATTTGCTAGTTTCCTCTTGGAGTGATTCCTAGGCCTCCTTAGATTCCTTCTCTCTCTCTCTCTCTCTCTCTCTCTCTCTCTCTCTCTCTCTGTCTTTCATTCTCTTTCTTTCTCTTTCATGTTCTCTGAAACTAGAATAATAATGGTGCCCCTAATGCTCCTTGAAAAGGAAACTATGCCATTCATCTGCAGAAGTGATGCTATCCCATTAGCTCATGAGTTGAGCTTTCTTTCAAATCTGATTCTGCCCTCACAAGTCATTGAGCCAGGCAAACATCATCCTCATCACAGTCGCTCACCAGTGTGTAAGCTCTATGGGTATTCAAAACTGGCATCTAACACAGATCATTACAATTCTGAGTCTATCACTAATTTACTTTATTTCAATTGAGATGGTTAAGTGTTATTTGTATATGAAAGTGCTTGTTTTTCTGTTTGTCACTATCTTGACATTGCACTTTTCAGCACAGTGCCATCAGTCCAGCCTTACTACACACTCTTTTCTAGAAAATTCCAACCATGATATTCCTTATAGCAATGTCATTAGAAACATCATCACAGTATGTGTTCTTTCATATTCTCTTTCAAGTTGCTTGATGCTCATGGAGCCCAACCCTAGAGAACTTTTTATTCAAGTGAAGTTAAGGACACCACAACAGTCCAGAAAAACAAAATACATCCCAAGAGGACAAGGTGAAAGTCAAAGTGAAAGGTATATCTGTAAGTGTGGGGGCACTGACCCTCTGTTTCAGAACTCCAGATTTAGCGACTATCTGCTGAGGGCTAACACTGCTCAAGAGTCACTTACAAGAAGCATTCTTTAGGGACTTTTCAGTCATGTGGTTCTGTGAGACAGCTGCCTGGACATAAGCATATACATATGTGCACACACATGCACACATGATCACATACACACATACACACAGCATTTGTGCATTAGAACAATTTGTACATTTCCCATATCCCAAAATCTGAGCCTGCTTCTCTGACTTGCATTTTACATATCCTTTTGTATTGGGTGATATACTATGTACCCCGATGTCCTCATATACTTTTGATGGGACTGAGTCTAATGCTGGGATTGGTGATGTGAATGCTGCACCTGCCCAGGGGTGGAACTGACATACAGTGTAAGGGAAGGCGGGTCTTCCTCTTCAGCTTTTCTGCCCTCTCTTGCCAGTGTGCCTTGCTGCTTGCGGCCCCCATGAATGGCAGCCCCACCATGCCACGTTGCCTGGAGCCAACTAAGTATGGACTGAAACTCCGGAGAAACTGTAAGAAATAAACCTTTCCTTCCCTACTTTTGGGCATCAGGTATTTTGTCTCAGCAACGGGTAAAAAGTAACCAAGACAAAATTTAGTACCAGGAGTGGGGTCGTTGCTGTGACTATTCCTGACCATGTGGTTCAAGAGCCTTTGGAAATGGCTTGTGGGGAAAGTTTGGAAAGGTTCAGAGATGTCACCTGAACACATTATTGTTATTCTATATGGGAGATTCTTAGGTTATTCTATATGGGAGATTCTGGTCAGAGTCCAGGAGACCAAAAGGCTGATAAGAAGCCTGCCAGTAAGGACCAGGCTCGGGAGGTTTCTGCTGGGAAGAAGGACTGCATTGGGTGTTGGACTCCACACAATCTGTGTTGTGGCTTGGCAGAAAGCTTGTCTGCATTCTGCCCGTGTCCAGAGACTTTGCCTGAGACTGAGATTAAGGGCAAAGGGCTAATTAATCTGGTGGAGGAAATTTCCAAGCAACCTAGTGTTGAAATGGTGGCTTGGCTATTGTTGGGGGCATTTAGCCAGATTTATGTTGGGAATAGAGAGCAAGAGCCCATCATGGTGATTTAAAACCTTGTGAATTTGGCCAGGAAGCTGTGGACTATAAAGATGGAGCTGAGACCTTGATTGCTGAGAAGGAGCAAAGGAATAAAAAAGTGGCCTGGGGGCATCCCAGGAAGTGGCTGGCCTCCACCCTTTGCAGCCTCAGGCCTTCAAAAGTGAAAAAGTTTGCTCAGAGAAAAAAGTCGCAGAGTGCCTTGTCCCAGAGTGGCGACAGAGGCCACAGGAGGTTTTAAAAGGGTCGTGGCCATGCCATGTCCCAAAATGGAAGCAGCCACACCAGGTTCCAGAATGGTGGCAGCATGGAGAAGCTGTTCCTCACAATCAGGTTCAGGGAGCTCAGTGATCCAGGCAGTCAACCCCTACAGCCAAGAGAGAGGAAAGTCTGGACCCAGCTTAATCACTTAGAGTTAGTTGAATGCTAGATAAGTTGTACCACATTAGTCCTTGAGGTGGTGGCTCTGTGGTTTGGTTTGGCATGTGTGCTTCAGGATATTAGACTTTATTAGTTTGTTGGTTTGGGGGAACAATAGTTCTTTTATGGTTGGAAATGAATTTTCTATACAGGGGTTCTGAGTTCTTCAGATGTCCTTGTGTTTAACATATGCCTCTTTATGCTTTGCATTGCTCTGTCTGTGAAGGTAATGTGTGACTGGCACTCTCTGGATTGTATACTCATCTGTGAAAATATTGGTTCTGATATTTTTGTTGTACAACTGTTGTAATCAAGTCAGTTATGGTCTTTCTTGTGATTCTGTCTGATGCTGCTATTTTTCTTAGAGGTATTGAGGGTGTATTGTATGAAAGAGATTTTGTTTCTACTGTTTGGTTGCTGCAGCTCTCTTATTCTAGGTAATAGCTAAAAGGGTAGTGAGACCAGACTTTTTGGTTCTGAGTCTGGTAAATTCCTACCAACCAGGGGAGCCACAGAGAATATTCCAAAGGATTCACCACTAGGATGCCTCTTGGCTAACTGGGGGAAATTGAAGGAGAATGGTTAAAAAAGGAGGCTGAACTTCCGTAACACAGCCTGGCCTTGGTGCAATTTGGAAAACCAAAGATTCTGGCCAAACAATGGATCTCTAAATTGTAATGCCATTTTTTAGCTATATTTGTCTCATAAAGGAGAAGGAAAGTGGCAAGAAGTCTTTTATGGCCAGGTTTTTATGAAGTTGATTGTGTGGCTATGGTTTCTAAATTCCCACAGGACCCAACAGGGAGCCCCTGCCTCTCACTGCACTGGCACCCTCCCCCTTTATGCTCTTGGCTAATTGGGGAAAATTGAAGGAGAATGGTTAAAAAAGGCAGCTGATCTACAACACAGCCTGTATGGGACCCTGCAGCACCTGATATGGGCCCACCTTCTTTGTCTCCTCATTCCTCTGCCACTTCCCCTTCCTTGTCTAAGGCAGAGGCCTCTTCACCTCTTCTTCCACTACTGTGACCCCACAAACTAGCACCCCACTTTACTTGGAAATCTGTTCCCATTGTAGGAAGTGTCAGCTGGGGATGGGGGAGTCATAAAAGTTCATATAATCCTCCTCAGTGATAGACATTTCTCACCGTAAAGACAGTTTCGTAGCTTTTTTCTAAGAATCCTGAAAAATTTAAAGATGAATTCATTAAGTTAAATTCAACTTTTGTGCTGATTAGGAGAGATGTGATTGCAGTGGTAACTTGGTGCTGCACTTCTAATGAGAAAAAATTTATTCTGTAAAAAACTGCTGAAGTAGTTGGTGGGTTAGAAGCTAACACTCTACACACTACAATGCTCAGAAATCTGGGGAGTTTGGGTCCCCTGTACAGACCCTAATGGAACCCTGGAAATTCTACCCACAAGGAGAGAATGAAGCAAAGTAACTTTCATTTCAGAAGGAATGAAAAGGTGTCTGGTTAAGCCTGTCAATTATGACAGGGGAAAGATGTAACACAATAAAGAGGAGAATTCTGCTGAATTTTTAAATTGCTTGCTGGAGGCCTTCCAAAAATGTGGTCATAAGAAGAGAAAGCACTAATGCCCATGCATTTTATAATGCAGGTCTGCCCCAGATATTAAGAGGAAGTTACAAAAGCTTGAGGCAGGACCCCAAAACTAACTGTTGGCCTTGGTGGAGGGGGCCTTCAATGTTTATTATAATCAGGACCAGACAGAAGAGACAAACAGGGATGAGAGGCTATTGGAAAAGGCACAGATTTTGTTTGCTTTAATTCAACTGCTACCTCAGGGTAACTCTCAAGGTCCTCAAAAATTTACTCAGTGAGATTTGGGTAGAAATCAGTGTGCATATTGCTGGAAGGTTACATTGAAAAGGAGAATGTCTCCACCAACTTGGAAAGGGCCAGCTGAGCAGTAGCTCACTCAAAGCCCAGGATCAGATGTACTTCCCTGAAAGGGAGCACTGATGTCTGGGTAAGGTAACCCATGTGCCCTCTAGTCCCCACTACAAACAGAAGACATCTCCATCATCTTATGGGAGCCTTGGGAAACATTTGCATGGCACATAGAGAAAAATACAAATTCGCTTCTGCATATCAGGACTTTTGTTACAAAATCTCTGCCCAGAAATGTTTGCTTAGCTTCTATAACATATGGACCATTGGGAATTTATAAGTCCATTGATGCCATTAGTGCCTTGTGCCATGTGGGAAAACAAGGAGATAACTAACTTTCCAGAAAATCATCCTGGCCCGGTCCCCTGCCTTCTGGGTCTAGCTGAGTTTCACAGCCTTTCCACAGAAGAAACACTAAAGATCAAAGTTAGGAAAAGGAAAAAAAATTAGGAAGGGGAGAGTAGAAATGGTGGCACCTGTAGCAAAAGCAAAATTTAAAATATCTTGAAGAAGATGCACTGTACTAGCAGCAAAAAGCCCCATGAGCACTTTGCTGTCATAAAGTAGATTCTTCCATTCTATAGCACACAGCAATGAAAAGGTAAAATGAATAACCTCTGTATTAGTTAATTTTCCTGTTGCTGAAGCAAAATACCTTACACCTAAAGTTAAAAGCGTAAAGCTTTATAAATAAATAAATTGAAAAATGGTAAAGCTTTATTTAGCTCAAAGTTTATAGAGGTTTCAGCCCATAATTGACTGGCTCCAAGGCAGAGTGGCACATGACAAAGGGGCAACAGTCCATGGTGACAGAAGACAGCAAAAGCAACAACAGAGAGAGAGACAAGACTCTTTCTGTCCCTTATACTGTGTCCAGTGTACCATGATTAGGGTGGTACCAATCCAATCAGTGGACTGATCCAACAATCACCCACCCTTAATCCAGCATTGCACTATGAATCAATCACACACTCTAGATTCAGCCATCTCTGAAAAAACCCCTATGACTGCATTAGGCTTTGGGAGGACATCCAGATACAAACTGTAACAACTTCTCTTTGCTGGTTTGTCTTATGTTCATAAACTGTGTAGACAAATGCTGAAATTTAAGAAATTCATTCAAATATACTTAATTGCCATCTATTAGAACAAAACCGGCAAGTGAAATGTCTTGGGGAGGGGTTACTGCACATCTATCTTTTGGAGGGAATCCTTCAAAGGTTGTGTTTTCATTTGCTAAATGTTAGTATGGATTTCAGAAACTGGATTTGAAAAACAGTTATGAGAATGCAAAAAATGTGATTGTGATTATTTCCTCCTACTTTCTCATTCTTGGGTTCATATAATTAACTGTAAAATTACATATTTCAGAACCGAGTCATCTATAATCCCCTTTTATTTTCTTGGAGAAAGAGAAAGATGGAAGATGAGAATAGAAAACTTACTTATACAAAAGATAGAGACAATAACAGCAGGCCATGGTGCAGTGACTAGAGTGGGACTTTGTAGTGGGATCGAGCTATATCTGATGTCTTAGCTCAGTTTCTTTGCTTCCTAAGTTACTTAACAGTTTGTGCCTTTCTGCTTCTTCATACTAGCGATAGTCATAGTTTTTGTGAAGATGTAATGAAATAGTAATCTTGGCAAAGACCCCATTTTGGGTCTACATAATGTGCTTGTAAAATAGCTTTACATACTCATAGGAAAAGGAAGTACTAGAAGGCTCGCCAAAATATTATTTCGTGTTCTTACTTACTCATTTCTTCTATAAGCATCCTGGTGGCTGAGAAAGATTTGTATTGCACCAATTTAGCTAAGCCACAATTGCATTTCCAGGAGGTGGTTTCCCTTGAACCCTTACAAATTGACAAAGTCAGTTTACTTTTGAAAAAAAATTCCATGCATTTTTATTGTTCAGAGTGAAACTGGAAAGACCCATAGAAGTTCATAGGTGTCAAACTGGTAAAAAGAACAGTTGCATGGTCATTAAACTGGACATATCCAGTGATCAATCATAGGCTTTCCATGTTGCACTAGAATCTGCTCCACATGTTATTCTTTGCTCTATAATTTTGATAGGCCCCTACCATTGACTGACTTCTTGTCAGTCACATAAAATCAGTTAGCATCCAGCCTCTGAGAACAATTCTCTTCATAGGTTGTTGCTTTCATCATTTAACCAACAAAGTCTGTTTTGTTTTGATTTATTTTTAACCATTTAAGCCAACTGAGACACATTTCCTTCCACACTACTCCACACTTGTATAGGAAGGCATTTGGTAACACTTATCAACTTGCACATGCTGATAATTAAAAGTCAGAATTTCTATGTTCAATTTTTTGCATATAAAGAGTGCATCAGTTAAACTTCTCAGTCCTCTCACAATTTTCTGGACTCATCAGCTTTTTCACCATAAGGGGACTTTTTAAATATCCAGTAAGGCCTCTTGTCTTCCTTAGAAATGGAAACAGCATGAAAGTAAACTCAAGATTGAGGATACTCCTGGCAAGAGCTCTCTTCCAATATTTAACTTTTTACTAAGTGTATTCCTTCAACCACTAGCTCAACTTTCTTTGTTGTCTTACTTCCTTCTCACTCAAAAGATCTGAAGTGAATGTCCTTAACTTTCACTACTTTTGGCCCTCATCTCTTCCTCCTCTTGTGGTATACTCCAGCTGTCCTGCTTTACATTTAGCTCTGAGAATATACACAAGTCGTCTCCATTCCGGAAGCTTTACAGTTGCTCTTCCATCCATTTAGAATGTCCTTATTTAACAATGCAAGGTAGGTGATGCTTTTTCAACACTGAAGTCTCAAATTCTCATAGCAACCTCCCTAGATAAAACAGCTTACAATCTCACTTCAACACATTTCTACTTATTTCCCATTATCTGTATGCTCTCACTAGATTGCATGGTCCTTGACAAAGGAAATCTGTCTATGTAGTTCAAGGCTATTTTCCTACTATTTTTGAAAAAGCCTGGCATCATTAGAAGGTTCACAATTTATATTTTGACTGATTAATTAACAGGCACTGATCATGCAAATAAATAAAAATTTGCAAATATACTTCACAGTGGTATCATTGCTTGTAACAGAATACTGGAAATGTCAGCTATTTATTTATTTATTTGTTTATTTTTGTTCTTTGTTGGTTGGGCATTAGCAGGGAGCAAAGAGGATGTAGCCTGTCCATTCAGTTTTGAAATTTTAATTTTGAAATATTACTGATATTTTAAGAAGTGATATCAGGTCATTTTGTAGATTAGAGAGGACTCACTATTTATTTTTTTTTAATTTTATTTAAAAGAAAATAGACACAGAAGATAGAAACAAAAAGCATGAAAGACAAACAACAACAACGACAGATCTGATACAATTACACTGTAGGTTTACACTCTGAGGTGGTTGAAGTTTGACAGTAGTTACAATATTACATATCGTTACCTTCATAGGGGTTGATCATATTGACAGACATAGAC